>SNQJ01S0015093.1:16182-45066 GCA_010110895.2 Picea sitchensis | reverse complement strand
GAGTGCGACAGACTTTTGTTTCCTGTTGCCCCAAGATATCATAGCGGAGCCCAAGCTGAAACACATACCTGAAGTGCTCTTTCTGTCTTCTACACTTCTTGCCAAATCTGAGTCTGTGAATCCATGAAGCTGTATATTGCTGGATGTGGTATATCTCTAACCATAGTTTATTGTTCCATGAATATATCTTAATACATTCTTTTCCGCTATCCAATGCTCATGTCTTGGTTCCACCTGGAAATGGCTTAATGTATTCACGACAAAGCAAATGTATGGTCGAGTATTTACCAAATACATCAATGACCCAATTAGTTGTCAATATAGAGATGGATCTACTGGATCATAATCTGGAACTTTCACTTTTCCTATATCCGAATTCATAGGAGTGTCCATGGACTTACAATCCATCATTCCAAATTTCTAAAGGATATTTATTGTGTACTTTCCTTGTCCAAGGAATACTTCACCACGCTTATGCCATACTTCTAGTCCCAAGTAATAATGCATGAGACCTAGATCTTTCATATCAAATTCAGAAGCTAATTCCTTCTTGCACTGGATAATATGAGACTCTTCACCTGTTATGAATAGATCGTAAACATATAATAGTATAATCACAGGTGCATTGTCCACGACTTTGTAATAAAGGTTTGGATCTGCATGACTCTTGGAGAAACCAAGTCTCTTTAGATAGCTGTCCATTCTGGCATACCAATCCCTTGGAGCTTGCTTGAGTCCATATAGAGATTTCTTCAATCTGTAGACGTGAGTGTCTCTAGAATGTACCTCAAACCCTTGAGGTTGTTCAATATATACTTCTTATTCAATAGCTCCATTGAGGAAAGTTGTCTTTACATCCATCTGATGTAAGTTCCATCCCATGGAAGTGGCAAGAGATATGATAGCTTTGATGGAAGTATATCTAGCCACCGGAGCAAAGGTTTTGTCATAATATTCTCCCTCCTTCTAGGAGAACCCTCTAGCTATGAATCTTGCCTTGTATTTATCCACGCTTCTGTCTGCTGCATGTTTGATCTTGTACACCCATTTTCAGGTTACCACCGATTTTTCTTTAGGTCTTGATAAGATTTCCCATACCTCATTTTTCATAATGGATTGATGCTCTTCTGTCATAGCTTCTTTCCATTTTTCCTTTTGAACTTCTTCTTCAAATGTGGTAGGTACTTCATCTAGAAGCTTTGTCATGTATGATGCATAACTTGAGAATCTTTTAGGTCTTTTACTCTTTCTGAATGTTCCTTTTGGAACCTTGAGTCTTTCTGCATCTTGTAAGGTAGCTTCAAGCCAAGCTGGTCTTTTCCTGGTCTTAGGTATGATATTTGAATCAATGTTTTCACATGGCTCCATAGGATGATCAGGTAGTTCATTTTCGTCATTTACATTTTCTATGATTTCTTCGTTAAGTTCTTCAATCTCTTCTTCTTCTATGGATTTCTTGAAGGCCATCTTCTCATTGAATGTTACTTCTCTACTGACTTCGATCTTGTGTTGTTCTGGAATATATATTCTATAAGCTTTGTATGAATCACTGTATCCCACGAATATCCCTTTCTTTCCTGAAGGTTCTAGTTTATTCCTCTTGTCCTTGGGAATGTGAGAGTAAACAGGACATCCAAATATTCTTATATTTTCCACTTTAGGTTTCTTACCTGACAAAGCTTCTTCTGGTGTCATGTCTTTCAATATACGATGAGGACTTCTGTTTTACACATATATTGTTGTCATTACTACTTCTCCCCATAAGAACATGGATAGACCTTGATCATTTAGTAAGGCTTTTACGGTTTCTTTAATGGATCTGTTTTTTTCTTTCTTCTACACCATTTTGTTGAGGATTATGAGGAACTGTCATCTCCCTCCTAATCCCTACTGATTTGCAGAATGCAATGAATTCCTTTAATGTGTATTCTCCACCATTATCGGTTCTTAGTGTCTTGATCTTCTTATTCGTGATATTTTCTATTTCTGCTTTGAACTCTTGAAATAGAAAATCTATTGTTTGTGGTTTCATGATTTCCTTGCAAAGGATCGATTAGAACGCACATCTTCAACATATATTGAGGGTAAAAACTTAAAGGTATGTTCAATGGCTTGTAAAATAGATTATAGCAATCTAGATGCTTAATGTTTATGCTCATGTTAGTTTCAAGATAGAAGTTGACCGTACATTATATATCTTATGTTATTTAAAAATAGATTTAACTTTGTTATGCCATGGAAATCTGCAGGTACATGCATGCCTTTTTATCTCATGATATTCTTGTTGTGATTTACTCTCAATTATGATGGTAGCCAAACATATGATTATTATGATTGGACAGGCTTACAAGTGAATTATGCAATTTGATAAAAGGTTTTGGTTTACTAAGATTTATGTGAATTTAAGGATGGCTTTGTTCGGATCCATTAAATGTTTGGTAAAAAAAGGACTATTTCGACATTGCAAAAATTTAATCGTGAATCGATCCCCAAGATTACTTGAATTTAGTAGTCTTACATTTCATAGTTCCTACATTATCATGTGTAGTATTTCGAGGTTGTACGAAGTTTTGTAGGTTTAATGATCATAGATTAACTCATCATAGGATTATTATTAAACTGTTGGATTGTAGAGCAGGAGACAAAAATCTTTTGCATCCAATATAACATCAATCAATAAATGTATGTATATAGTGGTAAAATTAATATGTATATTTAAGAACGGATTTGTATTTTTTATATGTATTTTTCCTTTTAATGTTATATATGTGACAACATGTACGTCTCTTAACGCAAGAAAAAAGTTGAATCCAACCAAAACAAAATTACAAATGTTGAAATGGATTATGCTTTGAAATAGCCATTCTACGAAAAAAAATAGTGAGCAAGATCTTCCCATGAAACAATAAGTGAGTAAGATCCTCCTTAAATTACTTCAATTTCTATCAAAGAAATGTTATCAAACACAAATTTCTATGACAGAGTTGAATGAAAATCAAAGAGTCACAACAAAGAAACAAATTCAAAAGCATTCTAGATAGTAAAAGGTCTGGGCGCAGAAGGTTAGATGAGTGGGAAACAAACGACATATTTATGTAAACGAGGTATTACATGTATCTTCTTGGCTTCTGTGTTTCATTTGAACTAGCACCAAATTAATTAATTATGAAATGTTGGTTAATTGTGCCTATTTTACTGATTATGATGAGTGGGAGAAACTTAATTTTTTTATGATTTTGATTTTTTCTATCTCATTCTTTCTTGTTAAAATTATTCTATAAAATGTTTGTTAAAATTGTAATATTGGATTATTTAAATTATTGTTTTTAACTTAAAAACTAATTCAATATTATTTGATCTTTTTATTGGAACTTAATTTTAATTTTAGTTGATTGTTTTATTTTTGTTTTTGGAATATTATGATGTTATTTTATTGGATTTATTTATGGAAAGGGCATTTTTGCAAGGGCTTCAATACATCACAAATACAATCCAGTCTGGAAACATTGAGAAAACAAAAATAAAATCACTTTTACAGAATGATGTAGTTGTTGCTTACAAAACCAATGGCCCAAAGGGACCTACCAAAATACACAGTTCATTTACAACTCACATATCTTCTTGTGATTAAGGCTTTTAATTTTTACTAATCTTTGTATAAAATATTTTTTTCATGTTAATGAGGAATGATTTTATGAGCAAATGGTGGACTATAAGCAAAAGACTCTTCTAAAATTGTTTTCTAGGCATGACCATATCTCTGGAGGAATGATGCAAATTGATTCCTTGATACTTGAAGACATAATTTTTTGTGCTTCAACCTTGTTGCTAGAAGGTATATTTCAAGCTGAATAAATGACAAAAGTTGAAATTAATTTGGTGCATTTTGAAATGACTAAGGTCATCAATAATTTTGGTACATAAATATCCAAGAAGAAAATTCATACTGATGGTACTTCCAAGTTGTGTTTGTGTATGACATTGTTGGATTTAGTAAAATTAGACATTGATTGTGTATTTTATATTCATCTAACTGGGCTTTGTTTATGTGCCTGTTTACTTGAAGTACATGGCGGGAGATGCATAAAAACAACAAGAAGCATAGAATGCATAGAAATATTCAATATAAAAAACAATAAACAATAGCAATTATGACCATGACATTGCTTATATGTCAACCATGCCATCACCACTGATGTCCATCGCCAATTTCCTTAACTCGATCCAAAACACGGGTTCAAGTCGCCTCCTAGAATTGTTTATGTGTCTTGAATGCAAAGACATAAATGTTGCTTATAAATCTCAAATTACGCAGAGGCAGGGACTAGTTTCTTTGCAGCTAATTCCCTTATTGAACTATGAAAATCATTTTATATATCAATATAATGATGAAATGGGTGTGGTGTATGACAATTATTTCGTTGATTATAATAGTATTTTTTTTTGTAAGTAAGAGTTGTATAAAAATACTTCAAAAAACCAGAGTTACAATGTCATCAAGAGTTCCAAACTATAAGAAATGAACTGCCCTGAAGGAAAACCAGTTCATCCAGCCAGTCAGAGTAATGCTAAATGTTTTGAGCTACCATTCTTAGAATGACAAAATTTAAACATGAAAACTATAGTCCTAAAAAAACAACATATCAAACATGTTCATGGCCTCCATGAGGAAAAAGAAAACCAAACACTTGGCAAGACTAACATAAATACACTTGTGTCGATCATGCCATTATCTTGTAGCATGGACACACGAACTCGGAGGTGGAAAAGGTATTTGGGTCCACATATTCCTCTTCGAATATTTCCACCCCCCATCTCCATGGGCGCGTGCATGGCAGCGCCCATGTCAACGTCACGTCCCTCCCTTTTTTATTCGACCAATGTACCCCTATCCTCCATGGCCTCGTGCATGGTCATTCCTGTGTCGACTTCACTGCCAAGACCTTCCTCTTCGACAGGTGTAACTCCCTCTTCCATGGGCATGTGCATAGAAAATCCTAAATCATCTTTGTTGCCAACCCCTGTAGCATCTGCTCCTCCCTCTCCTGAGACGTCTATGTTTCCTTCGCCTGCAGCTTCGCCTACTCCTGCAAAGTGGAGAGAATTTGTAGAAGCACTGAAGCCTTTCCATCCATGATTTCCAATCGAAACTGAAGGTCGTCCAAGCCTTGGTGTAGCTCAAATACCAGACCTTGCAGGATAGCGAGGTTGTCCTGCAATTGTGAGTCTGGTACAAAATCTGAAAAGGATTGAGGCCCTGGTTGTGGCCCCGGGATATTTGGTGTCGCTCCCAGGTCAGGCCGACTAGATGGGTTCTCTTGCTGGACTGGTGTGCTCACAGGTGAATTTGGTAGGACTACAGGAGGCGGTAACGAGGATGAAGCCAAATCGAAAGAAGGCTCCGGGTTGAAAACCAGTGAATTTTCAGAGAGGGCGAGCCATTCCAGCTGACTAGCGGAGGGCGAGGGAGAGGACGGGAAGCTCAAAGGGACTTTGTCATGATAGTGACCGAGAGGAGTGAGAGGAAGAAGAAGCAGGTGATGAGTTAGGGTATGGTGCAAGCGGGGGTCTGAGGACCACTCGCGGCCATCTTGGCTTCCAAGACAAGTCGCACTTTGATTTTCCCCTTTTCCCTTGGCATTCTAGTGGCCTTGAGGGGAAATGCAGGCGCAGAGAGGAAGCACATGTAATGTAGGTATAGAGGAAGGTAATGCAGGTTGTCAGGGATCTCAGCACTGGGAGGGAACTTCTACAAATGCATTTGGTTAGAAGCATGGCGTCGAGGCAACTAAAGGAGGCGAAGGCACATGAGTAGAGTAAATTCGAATTCATGACTATGTGCCAACAAAAAGATAGCGAACTGAGGCCAAGCGCACTGAGAGTAATGGTGCCTAGACCAACGTGAGAAAGGGTTAAATGCATGAGGGTGGAGGGATGGTGTGCCACCCTCCTATCACATGACCATCGCCATGCTCGTCGCTTCGCACCCCCTCCTGATGACATATGTCCCGCACTGGAACCCCATCTAAGGAGTTGTCAATGGATTTATCTTTATCCTTGCAATGTTGAAGGATGGGGTGAGTCAGATCGATGGAGGTCTGGCAGAGGAGCTCCGGTCCTTCCCAGTTCGTTCCAACATTAGTCAGCTCGTCAGCGACATGATTCTCCTTTCTCCTTATATGAGAGGGGATGAAGGCCTGATTGGGTTGAATGAGATTCACAATTATCCTCAGACCATGAGAAATTCGCCAGCAAGGTGAGATTCGCTCTGGGTCGGCACCATTCAGGATTTTCCCAAAGAGATTGATAATGATTAGTGAGTCTCCTTCCACAATAATCTTGGTGAATTTGTGCTCAATTTCCAATTGCAAGCCTCTAGTGAGCCCCCATAGCTCTACAACATTGTTCGTGGTGTGGCCTAAGTTTCCTGCGGTGATGAGAAGAATGTTTCCCAGGTGGTTTTGGAAAACCCCTCCAAATCCTGCCGCCCCAGGGTTACGCTTGGATGCTCCATCAAAGTTGAGTTTGATAAAGCCATTCGGAGGGGGGGACTAGTGTTTGGGGCTGCCCCTAATGGAATGAGTTCGAGGAGGGAGGGGTAGGATTATAATAGTATTTTTAATCCTTTAACTATCCATTATTATTTTGAAGTTCTTAATTAAAGTGAAGTGTTATTGTGATTATTAATGAAGTGGGATAATCTTAATTGAGATACATAAGATTGCATCTGCAATCAAAATAGGAAATGTGCAAAGCTAATTTTAAAGGATTAAAATCATCAAAGTCTATTCAATTTTTTTGTCGTGATTATTCTATAAGTGAAAATGTGAGCATATATTTTCTTGAAGTGCTTAATTAAAGTGAAGTGTTATTGTGATTATTGATTAAATGGGATAATCTCAATTGAAGTGTTGTGACAAGCACTACAACCCTCAATTTTTCTTTATTTTCATTTGCATAGTNTGAAAATGTGAGCATATATTTTCTTGAAGTGCTTAATTAAAGTGAAGTGTTATTGTGATTATTGATTAAATGGGATAATCTCAATTGAAGTGTTGTGACAAGCACTACAACCCTCAATTTTTCTTTATTTTCATTTGCATAGTCTTTAGAAAATGGAGCCCATCATTTTTTTTTTAAGTTTGAAAGAACTTTTCATTGGCTTCTCTTTACCTCAGGTTTCTTAGAGAGATTATGTTCATCTTAAGAAATAATTGTAAAAGAAAGTACTTGAAAATTCTTATTTTTTTAGCAAGTTAGAATAACTCATCAAAGTTAGTTCTAACTCCTCCGATGTGAATAGAGGAGTTATATTTAACTCCTTCGATTCACATCAAAGGATTTTCTTTATTTATCATTGATTCCCTTACCTATCGCACAAGTTAATATTAACCCTTCCGATGTGAATCAAAGGAGTTGGTTCTAACTCCTTTGATTCACATCGGAGGAGTTTCATCCAAGTTCTTTGATTTCATCGGAAGACTTTGAGGAAAGTGCTTCGATGAACATCAGAGGAATTCCCATTAATTTCTCCAATGTTCATCGGAGAAATTGCTCTCAAGTCATCCAACCTTAATTACCTCACCGACTCACCATTTAATGCTCAAACTTCGATTTCTATTTATACATTAATGGTCTGTGCTTTTCATTGTTCTTCTAAGAAGTTGAGGTGAGAAGAGTTTCCTTAAGACCCAGAGGGCACTAAATCATTTCATCCAAGCTCACGACTTATCACGACCTTCCACGTGGAATTAGGTCGATAGATACATTAATCTTATTTGTCTTTCTAGGGTTAGGGTGTCCTTCTTGATTACTCTCCTTCCATACTTCATTTTCTTTCCTTTCTCGCACCGACCCACTTGGTTTCCACACTTCTATATCATCAGTTCAATCTGCAAGTAGTGTTTACCAAAACATAGTTCACCCTCATACTTTCACCATAAAAGTGCCTTCGTTGCCTACACAGATGTTGAACCACCCTTTCTAGCCAGCTATAATCACAAGAAAACGCCACCCGAAGCCACAACCCTAGCACGAGAGTCCCTAAGTCCAATCAAAACCTCATCATCTCCATAGGGTTTCCATCAAGAGTGATCTTGGTAACTCCTCTGATACAATTAGAGGAGTTCTAAGAAACTCTTTCGACCTTACACCCATCACTCGGGTCGCTTAATAATAACTCCTCTGATCATATTGGAGGAGTTCCCATTAACTCCTCCGATATGATCGAAGGAGTTTCAACTAACTACGTCGATTTTCATGAGACTTCGGAGGATTTTCAACTAACTACGTCAATTTTTATGAGACTTCGGGAGCACAGACAATAACTCCTCCGATGTACTATCGAAGAAGTTAGAATTAACTCCTTTGATTTATATCGGAGGAGTTGTTTTTAAATCTAACGATCATAACCATTTCACTTCAGAAACTTTAGCACGAACTCCTCTGATTTGCATTAGAGTATTTAGTCTTTAAACCTCTGATTTTTCCTTTTAAGCATACTTTCCGCTCGTTCTTCCTCAAATCTACACCAAGTTGCTCAAGCATTCCTGCCATCTCTTTAATATCCTCAGATAATGACTCCCTACCTAGTGATGACACCAATGTTTATTCTCGTAACTCAAACTCTTTAGTAGAATTCAATTGCATGTTATATCCTAATATGTGCACTAACTCATTTTTTATGGTAGGTTCAATCATTTCACCTCGAAAAAAAACCGCAAACAAGGTATCCAGAGCTGAGGCCTATGGTAGTGGACAAAAAGTAGAAGGTAAGCCAGAAATCCTTGGAGCCACTATGATGATGTGTTAGGGTTTCTGGAGAAGGATGAAGAAACATTGAAATGGGGAGAAATATGTTTAAAAAATATAAATTCTCCACCGAGGCTGAATATCAAGATGAGCTTCAAGTGTTCAAGAATATCAAGAAATTAGGTATCTTCATAGTAGCAGCACACCCAACAATATTCCCCTGTGTGGATTCCATCACATGGATTATGAATAACACTAACATAAGTATCATATATGTCTACAACACAAGGAAGGAACCCATAGCTTCATTTAGACCCGAGTATTTGGCCAAGTGCTATCATATTGAGAAGGGGATCAAAAGGTTGGATAGTAAAATCCTCAGTGAGTTTGAGTACACACCTAAGGACATGTTCCTCAAGTGGTATATGGAAGATAATAAATTTAAGTACAAACCTAAAAGTGGCTACCCCACAAGTGCCTTAAGAAGACCCTACCAGTGCTTAGTAGTCATGTTGTGCAGATTGTATGGGGAACCTGATGCGACACAATTCTCCTTATCCTATATGCCCCTAATATATTACTACATAAATGCAATCACATCGTTCAATTGGGAGGACATATTATCTGAGAATCTCACATCAACTATCTATGTGGTGAAGCAAGCCCAACCCGGAATGTTCCTGAGATTTCATATGTCCTCTTACCTCCTAGAAATCATGTGCACAACTCACAAGTACCCTGATATGGGGTAGAGTTGGCTACCATTTGAACCTGCAATTCATATATATTGTAAATATCTTTAGGAACACAAATACTATATGGAGTGTCAAAGGATATGTGAACACTTTCTAGATCCATTATATGAGTTCATCTTTTGCACCACTCTTCCATGCATGATTGATAAAGCCATGACAGTTATACGGAGAATCGAGGATCGGTACCTCATGGAGCATGGTACTTATATAAGAATATATGGTGAAATGAAACCACTCCATTTGCTTCCCTGATTCGTGCATGACAATCTCATGCTCCAAGAAGTGGCATATCAGGCCATCCTATGCAGAGTTGGGGGGGATGTTATACTGGCTAAAGAAAGCAATTTGTCCTTCAATACCATTTCATATGAGAAATTATTTCTTCGAAAACACTAAGTAGGCCCAAGTAGAGGTAAATAGCCTACTTTCCTATCACTTTGGGGAAGAGTGATGCAAGAGAGATGATCCAAAAATATTGCTAGAGAGAATTTTAACAAGACCGGTATACCTTGGGAGTATACCATAGATATTTGGAAGGAGGAAGAAGTACACCAGAACGCCCTAACGTATGATGAAGTCATCTTAAATATGCATGGCCAACCGAGAGGAAGGATCACAGGCAAATAAAAAGAGAGAGAATAAGCCAAGAAGAAGTTGAGTGACCTTCCCCCATTTCCATCTCAATACATTCAGGATCTGCAAAAGAATAAGAAGAAGTATCGGTTGATAAAAAAAGAAGAGACAAAGATGATGTCTTAAAAAATATAAATGATGCGGAAAATAAGAAGTGGAAGATTGAGATCGACAAGGTCGGAGCTAAAATTAAATCAGAGGCAAAAGCCGCAACAGAGCGAGAGGACAAAGGAAAGGATCACACAATAAACGAAATAGCAACAAAAGTAGCATCAGAACAAGAGGAAAAGAAAGCTAAATAGGTAGCTGACAAATATACTAAAGAATAAAGGCAATGGAAAGATACGAAAGACAAAGGGGGGGACACACATCCCATGGAAATGAACATTCCATAAACGTCTACTACTGGTGTGGAAACAGATCTATTAGGAAACAGATTAGGACTTGGGCTCTGGGATCCATTTCATCCAAGCAAATTATTGGACCTAAGGAGTTTCACCTATGATAGAAAGACATGCATGATTGTATAGGAGCAGGTAAAGAAAGTGTCGGTAACAGAAGGAGCACCTATCTCGGTTGTCACCCATGTTCCCATAACGAGAGATGTTAGAGAAGATCCTGTAGCAAAAACTATGACCAACTCTGCATTTATGACTGCCAATGTAGACAAGATACAAATATTGTGCCAAAAAAATAAAGAGAAAGAGTCAAGGATCAAAGAGTTGGAAGAAAAACTTCAGCATGTCAAGATGGATGAAAGAAGCCTTCAAAGTTTCAAAATCAATGCTGAGAAAGTAAAAAATGAGTTGGAAGGAGCCATCATTGACATGTACGCTCACCTGCACCTCTTCTAAAATGTAGCTACAATAATAATTGATCAAAACAACTAGATACAGGTGAAGCTGACACAGTATAACATAATTCACAAAGGCATAACCGACATAGACAAATGGATAGAGAAAAATCCAAACGCACCACTTACGCTATACTGATTGTCAAAAATGGAGATAAAGACGGTTTTGTATGCATTGGATAATTTCCAGCAGGTAGGACAAAGAGATGATAAGGAAGTCACCAAATCTATGGTGGTATGCTCGAGGATCCATAAAGAAACACAAGTATTGATCAAAAGTAGTTGATTGCCAAATCTAGATGAACTTGGGAAGAACCTAGTGTTAGAAGAACTGGTAGAAAAGGTACACAACAACACAAATCAAAGAAGGGAAATAGCTAAATATACCACCATCATCTCCACAAACCTCATAGATCAACACTTGTTACAACCAGTTAAGTTGCATACCATGATACAGGTCTTTCATGACAACACTAGTTAAGGACATGATTACTCTAAAAGATAATGTTTCTCTAAATAACACAACTTTGGAGGAGCTGACTTACAAAAGGATTGAATCCATGTATGACCAACAAGAATTTTGGACAACATATTGCAAGAACATAAGTCTATGAAGAAAGGAAAAATACCTATCTTTTGTTTTGTCTTTTTCTTAACCAACCTTAATCTCATCTTATTTGTACACTTGTCACTAGGAATAAGAAGTTGAACCGTTTTTTGTAACTGCTTCTTCAAGAAGAAGAAGAAGAGTCATATAGGAGTTACTAAAATTTGTATAAAGGGGAGTAGAAGCCCATTGAATAAGGAGCTTTTTTACTCTTTAAACATTGTCTATTTATGAACTATTTTGAGAACACAGTGTCAACTAAAATTGAAGAGTTGTATTAGAGTATTCATGTATTATTGTTGAAACTGCTAATAAGGAGAATCCCTCAGGGACAACTTTTGAAGAAGGAATTCTTTTGTGTGTGAAGCAATCTAAGGGGACAATTTTTTCAAGTGAAAATGAATTCTGTTCATATGGACTGTAAGAATGCTAGTTTGCTTATGGATTAATTCTTGTGCAATTTGTGATATTCTATAGTTTTAAGTGTTTCTTCAAATATCCTTATGCCTTGATCTTTGTAAGTTGTTAATGTGTGCATTGTTTCAATCTGGACTAATCTATTTATATGTATGTGTACATGCTTGTTTTTTTTATTATGTTCTTATATTCCAACTAGATGTGTAGGATTTTACACGGGATTCAGTTTCATTTTCAACTCACCGGTTACTTTAGTTTGCTCCTATCTAGGATAGGTTAAAGTAGATTAGTTTGCATTTCATACAGTCTTCATCTACATATTTGCATTGCATATCCACTCACCATCCACCCTCATCGATTAAACGGTCTGTAACTGACCAAAACCCTAAAGAAAGCATCAATGGAAACTGGGTGAAACTCTGGATGGGACTCCTAATCCAAACAATGCACGGTCTAGTTGGGACCATGTACCAAGGAGGACCCCTTGTTGTTGTCGAGAGAATTTAGACTTGTCAATAGAATTGACGCTAGAAGGAGGGTTGTCTTTTATGGCTTACATAAATGACCTAAACAACCGAAATCAATGTTCAGGAAATCATCCCACTCTGTCTTTGTTTCCTCGAGTTGAATCTAAATAGGAAGTTACTTAAGAAGACTCAAAGCCTACTTTTGGAATTTTCTATAGCAGTCCAGAAACACATTCAGAGAATTGGTTTTACATACCACGAGAAGATCTCCACAAAACCCGTAGGATTACACGTGCTTACACAAATTTGTTCAGAAAGCTACGTACAACCTTCGAGCTTTCTAGGAGGAAGACAACTCATGTAGAATGACCTCAAACAAATCCTTATTTTTACGTTGACTTTGTAAACAACCTCATTGAAACCACTTTACAAGAAGTCCCAGTACCTTTGAGCAGGGTCGCACGTTTCATTATTGAACCAAAAGAGGAATTTGAAGGTGAACAACTAGAAATTACTTTAGAACAATTAATGGGGGAAACAATAAACCATAAGGAATTTATACCTTGTTGGAGGGCCCAAGGTGATCTGAATTTGGCTGGACAACTACATGAAATGCCAAGAGAATTTGATAAAGTCCTTCCAAAATTTGATCCAGATAAATCTGATTCCCTAGAAGATCATTTAAATAATTTCTTTCTAGCCACTTACTTACTAAATGTTTAACATGAATATGTGGTTTGTAGGATTTTCCCTTTTACCTTTTTAGGCAAAGCATCTTCTTGGTATTTCATCCTACCACCTAGTTCTATAACTAAGTCGGATGATTTTTAAAGGCTATTTATCAGGAAATTTGGGGAAAGTAAAACGATTGTGTCTCTGCACAAAGAGTTAGGGGCCAACAAGATGGAAAAGAAAAAGAACATAAAATATTTTAACCAAAGGTTTCTCAATGTATTAATCAAATTTCCCCATGATGTAGGTCCAGCTCAAACCTTGACAATTGAATATTATACGACAATGTTAACTCCTTCCATAGGAATCTTTTTCAAAAGGGCGAACAAAAATACTTTGGCACTTAACTTTTATGAAGTTGAAACAATACAAAGAAACCTCTCTTCCTATGAACATCATTCACATACCAAGGAAACCAAAACGACGGGAAAGAGACCTTTGTTGTTAACTAAACCACTCGAAAAGGAACCAAAGGATATCGATAATGTGGTTAAATTAGTAAATAAATTTTCTAAATAAGTGGTAGATCTTAAAAGGAATGTTGGTGAAGAATCATCAAAACCTTGGAATTTTCGACCATTCTTTAAGAAACAAGATAGTCCACCAAAACCACACAAACCAGCTCACATGGATTTTAACCTAGAAAACTTCAGCAATGATAGTGTTTTCTCTTATCACCAACATAACCACCTAGAACAAACTTTCCCTCAGTGGGTCAACTCCATGACCTTAGTGATAAATCAATTGTTAGATCAACAAATATTAAATGATGAAAGCTCCGCACAAGCTCCCACTGAATTTTTTGATGAAATTCCCCCATAATTTTTCATGCCTTTTGGGACTGGTGTCCAGAATCGGATGATGAACAGATTGAAGAAGTATTTATCGAAGATACACCATTTATCAAGGTTTTTGCATAAATAAATTATAGCTTACGCATCAAAGGTCCAACTCCTAACACTACTTTCCCCAATGAGGACCAAATTCCTCTCAAGAAATTCACTCCTCCCCCTGCTCCTCCAAAACCAAATGACACAACTCAACGGAAAATCCACAACAAAACAAGAAAAACTACCCCAGCCAAAATAGATAAACCCAGTACATCTGCCTCAACTGATAATAATGCCAAACATAATGTGGTACCAAACAACAATAAAACCTGTGAGCCAAGATTTAATCAAACAATGAATGATTCCAATACACATAACCTTGACTACAATGTGATAGAAGACATGAAGAAAACAGAATAAAATATTTACATGTTTGATATTTGTTCTTTACCACAATAGTGTGAGCTCTTACACGATGCTTTTAGTCCCGATGACGCTAAAAAAAGAACAGTTGTTGTTACTGAAAACATACTTTCAGAAAATGATGCACAAGATATACACAAGGTAGAAATAACATCAACCATAAACGCAACCAGTATAAGTGCCTTCTCAAAATCTTAGGTACCACATTTTCGGCTCACTTACGAAAGTTTTAATTTCAACGTGCATAATTGTCTAGCATATTTAGGTGCATCATTTAACATACTACCCTTTTCTGTATGCCAAAAAATAAACGATGTTCCACAAATAACAAGAACCATAATTATACATCTAGATAGGATAAACGTCAAGGTAAAATTTGAACTCAAGGACGTCTTAATCAGATTATCACCGGATCCTAGGCTGCACCAAACGATAGATATCATTGTTGTTGATATACTAGAGAGTTATGGGATGTTGTTAAGTAGATATTGGCCAAACAAAATTCAAGGCTACTTTCCACCGATTGGTATCATTTGTGGATTCCTTACAAAGGCAAAGAAAATCAAATATGTGTAAATAGTGAAGCACACATGAAGCACACAGTGATAAAAGTAGAAGGTAAGAATGACCCCATAAGCTTTTCCCGTTCCATCTTGGGTAATTACTTTTTTGATATTGATTATGGATGTTATGGGACACATACTTATGAAGTAACATCAGAATTACAATATGAACTATGCCCATGAATTCATAATAGTGCTTGTACAGTATTAACTAACTTAGGATTTAGTTCCACTAACAAAACCAAAATTCCCAATATGTGGACCATGTTCTTTGATGGCTCCAAGACACAAGATGGAGCCAGAGCAGGGTGTATCCTAATTGATCTTGGTCAAGGAAAAACGTTGATATATTGTCACCTAGAGTTTGAATGCACTAACAACACCGTAGAATACGAAGCTTTAGTTCAAGGTCTTAAAAAGGCCATTGATCTCAAGGTGAAATATCTTAAGGTGTTTGATGACTCTGAAATTATTGTACGACAATTAAGAAAAACTATTCATTTCCTTTCTCTGCATATAAAGGAATATCAACAAGAGGTATGGAATTTGATTTACTCATTCGATGCATTTATATTACTTCTTTACCTCGTGATCAAAATGTATATGCATATATATTGGCCAATGCATCATCTAGATTAATGCCTCCTGATGATGGTTTTTCTGTTGAAATGATGTTCGGGCCTTCCATACCAAACAACATCACAAATTGGAGAGTATTTAATAGTGACACACATATTATCAATTTTCTCACTAGTTCAGACACTTTCCAAGATGCAGTGATAGATTATGAGACACATCAACAAGAGTTACAAACCTATCGAGAGGAGGCAAACAAGGTAAAAATCGATTGTGTCCCAAAGAACGTTTTAACTATTGAGAAATTATTCGATTTACAATCAAATTTTAGGAGGCCAACCGACCCGAAGACCAACAAGTATACTATGATGCACTTCTTGGTCAATCTTGGAACCTCTAAACAACCCAAATATGTTAATCTAGGCACCTGTTGTTCAGACATAGAAAAACATGCATTCACAAAATTGTTTAAGAAGTATCGAGATGTTTTTTCTTGGACTTATGACGATCTAAAAACATATGATACCCGAATAATACAACATGTGATCCCTATTAAAGAAGATATCAAACCATTTCAACATAACCTCAAAAAGATACACCTGACTCTCAAGCTTTTTATACATAAGGAGTTAAAGATTCTATTAGACGTTTGAATTATCTTTAAAGTTCGACATTCAACTTGGGTTTCTAATATGGTGCCCGTAAGGAAAACGTCGAGAGAAATTAGGATTTGTATATATTTCTGGAATCTAAATCATGCTTTTGACAAGGAAAACTACCACATCCCCTTGATGGAACAAATCCTTCAACTCGTTTCAAGATCTGAGCTATTTTCTCTATTAGATGAGTTTTCAGGATATAATCAGGTTCTCATAGCAGAACTCGACATATTAAACACCACATTCCATACCAAGTGGGGACCGTATGCTTATAGAAGAATGCCCTTCGGCTTGATGAACGCAGGAGCTACATTTGAAATGATAATGAATATCGTTTTTAAAGGATTAATAGTTCAAAGTGTGTTGGTTTACCTTGATGATGTTACTATCTATTGAAAGAAAAGGGAAGATCATCTGAATCATTTGAAACATATATTTGAATGATGTAGGAAATATGGTATCTCTTTAAATCCCAATAAAATCGTATGTGTTGTTTCATAGGGCATATTATTGGGACATGTGATCTCAAAAGACAGAATTTCGGTGGATTCGGAAAGGAAAAAATCCATTCTACAAATTCCCCCACCACATAGCAAAAAAATAATGCAATCATTCTTTGGAAGAATGAATTTTGTAAGAAGATTCATTCCATATTTCGCCGAAATTGTGAAGCCACTTCAAAGAATGATAAAAAAGGAAGTTCAATTTAAATGGACACCAGTGGAGAAAGAAGCATTTGAAAATATCAAAGTTGTCGTAATCGTTGCACCATCTCTGCGGAGTCCATATTTTACCAAATATTTCTTTCTATATACATTTGCATCTGATCATTCCCTAGCAACAATTCTCATGCAAAAAGATGAGCAAGGAGACGAGCATCTTGCCGCATTCGTGAGAACTGAATTACAAGGTGATGAACTGAACTACCCCCTATTGGATAAGAAATATTTTGTTGTCCATAAAGCCATCAAATAATTCAGAACTTATATCCTAAAAGATCATACAAAAGTCGTCGTCCCTCACTTGGAGGTTAGGTCACTTTTTGTTCAAAGATAATCGGGAGAGTGACGAGGAAATTGGATGACAACGTTACAAGAATATGATCTAGAATTTAAACCAACCAATATCGTGAAAGGTTAAGTCTTATGAAAAATAGTGATGGAAGGTATTAGTGATGAAGAACAAGAGGAGGACATGCGACAAGATGAACCAACAATGTACTCAACAAGTCCCATCTGTACCAGCTATTGAAGGGTCATAAATTAGTGACCTCAAATATTACTTACAGCATGGTACATCCCTCGATTACCTTAATGATAAGCAGAAGAGAGCACTCAGGTTGAAGTCTCTGAAATATTAATTTTTGCATGGTGTTCTATTTAGAAAGAACTATGATGGTTGTTACTCATATTCCTTGATAAACAAGATGTTGATAAGGTCTTGAAGGACATGGATGATGGACCTGTTAGTGTCCATTTTTATGGAGATACAACTGCACAAAAAGTGTTGAGATCTAGGTATTATTGGTCCACACTGTTCAAAGATTCCCATGCATATTCGAGAAGTTGTGAAGCATGTCAGAAGGCTACAGGAAGAGAACACACAGTTTTTATTCCAATCCAACCTGTGGCTATTGAAGAACCCTTCAAATAATGGGGTCCAGACATCATTGGTGAGATTAATCCACATTCCTCCAAAAAACACAGATACATTCTGACTACTACCGATTATTTTACATGATGGGTTGAAGCAATACCATTGGTAAAATTAAATGAAGAGGTAGTGATTATTTTTCTCGAACAAAACATCATTACAAGGTTTGGAGTTCCTAAATCTATAGTGTTTGATAATGCAACTTATTTTTCATCTTTAATTATCTGAGTTTGCATTTGAGAAAGGGATTATTTTGAAGTATTATGCCAATTATTACCCTCATGGAAATGGCTTAGTGGAATCCACAAACAAGAACATAATATGTATCCTCAAATGAACCATGGTTGATCACCAAATAAATTGGCACAACAACTTATCAAATTCCCTCTAGGATGATCGCGTCACTCCTAAGGCTGCCATAGAAAATTCTCCATATTTCCTTATTTACAGGAATGTCTTACCCTCAAATATTTACCTTTCTTCCCTGCAACTCACTTAGCAATCCTGAGGAAGGGAGTGCCCCTCCATTCAACAACACATCAATACCTTTATAAGTTTATAAGATAGTCGCACTAAAGAAAAAAGAAAGTTTGAATCTCACCAACAGACAGTGAAACCTGAGTTTGATAAAAAATATGTTGGTGAGAAATAATTTCAAGTTGGGGACTTAGTTCTCAAATGGGACAAGCCACACGAAGATAAATGGAAACGTTCAAAGTTCCAATAAATTTGGCTTGGTCCTTATGCCATGAAAGAAAAAAAAGGCCAAGGTACCTTTCAGTTACAAAAAATTCAAGGGGAAGTTGATTCCCTCCCCATTAATGGTCAAATCCTCAAACATTACATCAACTAGTTGTTGAGGCTACTTTCACTTGTACATAAATAAAAAAATTCCTCTTTTTGGTTTTGTTGTGTTTTTGTTCTTTCTTTTGTTTCCCATTTGTTTCCTAGTATGTTTTGATGATATTTTTTTTATCCTTCTTGAGAGATGTCACCTCGATTTTGAGTTCATTATAACCTAGTCATGGTCATATGTTTAAATCGTAGCACATGTTCTGTAAATAACCTAATATCTATGTGATATGGTGTTCAATCCACTTATCTCCCCAAAAATGCAAGCCCCATTATGTACTATCTCGAGTCAGATCCAGTGGAGGAATCTCATCAATACACAAGAATAGTGGAAAGAAACAGAGAAACAAGAGACTTGACTTAAGAACAGATTGCCACATTAAGTGAACTAAAAATAAAATTATTTAGAAGGGGTGTTCATAGTATGCCAGGAATCGTAACTTAATAATTTTTCTCATCTATAATCAAGTTAGCATATCTCATCATCACAGGTTCCATCCGTAGTTCCTTTAAAGGTTAACTGAAATCCCCCCATCCACCTCTCTCCCTAAACAAAAGAAGAATCAAATCTTATAAAAGGTAAAGTCTTGGGGAAGGGATTTCCATATCACATGGGACATGAAAGCATCTCCTCCAGGGCTATGGATTCTCGTTGGTAGTGGAGCAAGGCTTGTGACACAAGGGTGACTTTGTCGAGGCTATGGATGTTCGCTGGTAGTGGAGAAACACCAAATAAATGCACTATGACTTGTATTCTAAACATTATTGACATTTCATTCCCGTTATACTTCCTCCACTTCCTCCTCTGTTCATTTATCATATGAATAAGAATTAATTTGAAAGAAATATAATAAATGGAAGTGTCTCTCCCATCTTTGTGCCATCTCATTTCTTTCATAATCCAAGCTATGATACCTATCCTTTCTCTCTTATGATTTTTCATAATGAGTGCACCCCTTCCTAAAATATGTGTGGACACCATCTTATAGAGATTCAAGGCTTCACCCAGTGTGTCACTATTTGTTGTGACAGACACTACAACCCTCCATTTTCCTTTATTTGCATTTGCATAGTCTTTAGAAAATGGAGCCCCTCATTTTTTTTAAGTTTGAAAGAACTTTTCTTTGGCCTCTCTTTACCTCAATTTTGTTAGAGAGATCTTGTTCATCGTAAGAAATCATGTCTAAAAGGAAGTACTTGAAAATTGTCATTTTTGAGCAAGTTAGAAGAAATCAACAAAGTTAGTTCTAACTCCACTAATGTGAATTAGAGGAGTTATATTTAACTCCTCTGATTCACATCAGAGGGGTTTCTTTATTTATTTCCAATACCTTTACCTATCGCACGAGTTAATACTAACTCTTATGATGTGAATTGGAGGATTTGGTTCCAACTCCTCTTATTCACATTAGAGGAGTTTCATCCAAGTTTTCATATGTCATCAAAAGAATTTGAGCCAAGTGCTCCAACAAACATCGGAGGACTTCCCACTAATTTCTCCGATGATCATTTGAGAACTTGCTCTCAAGTCCTTCGACCTTAATTACCTCACCGACTCATTATTTAATGCTCAAACTCCGATTTCTATTTATACATGAAGGATATTCACTTTTCATCGTTCTGCTAAGAAGTTGAGGTGAGAAGAGTTTCCTTAAGACCCAGAGAACACAAAATCATTGCGTCCAAGCTCACGACTTATCACGACCTTCCACGTGTCATTAAGTCGATAGGTACAAGCATCTTCTTTTTCTTGCTAGGGTTAGGGTGTCCTTCTTGATGACTCCCCTTTCGTACTACATTTTCTTTCCTTTCTCACATTGATCCACTTGGATTCCCCATTTCTATATCATGAGTTTTCTCTGCAAGTAGTGTTTACCAAAACACGGTTCACCCTCATAATTTCACCATACCAACGTGTTCGCGACCTACATAGATGTTGAACCAACCTTTCTAGCGAGCCCTAATGATGAGAAAATTCCACATGAAACCAAAACCCTTGCACGAGAGTCCCTAAGTCCAATCAAAACCTCATCATCTATGCAAGGTTTCCATTGGGAGTGATCTTGGTAACTCCTCTGATGCAATCATAGGAGTTCTAAGAAAATACTCCAACCTTGGGCCCATCACTCGGGTCACTTAATAATAACTCCTTCGATCATATTGGAGGAGTTCTTGTTAACTCCTCCAATATGATCGGAGGAGTTTCAACTAACTATGTTGATTTTCACGAGACTTCAGGAGCACAGATAGTAACTCCTCTGATGTACTATCAGAGCAGTTAGAGTTAACTCCTTTGATTTACATCAGAGGACTTGTTTTTAACTCTCTCGATCAGAACCATTTCACTTTGGAAACTTTAGCACGAACTCCTATGATTTTCATTGGAGGTCTTTAAACCTATAATTCTTCCTTTTGAGCATAATTTCCACCCGTTCTCCCTCAAATCTCCACCAAGTTTCTCAAGCATGCCCATCATCGCTTTAATATCCTCATATGATGACTCCCTACCTAGTGGTGACACTAATGTTTCCTCTGGTAATTCAAACTCTTTAGTAGCATTCAATTGTATGTTATATCCTAATATGTGCACTAAACTCATTTTTTATAGCAGGTTCAAGCATGCCACCTCGAAATAAAACTACAAGAAAGGTATCCAAAGACGAGGCCTATGGTAGTGGAAAAAAAGAAGAAGGTCAACCATAAATCCTTGGAGCCACGTATGGGGCATACATCAGGTATTTTAGAGAAGGATGAAGAAACATTGAAATAGGGAGAAATATATCATATGTTTAAAAACTCTAATTTCTTCATCGAGGCTGAAGATCTAGATGAGCTTCAAGTGGTCAAGAATATCAGGAAATCATGTATCTTCATAGTATCATCACACCCAATAGTATTCCCCTTTGTGGTTTCCATCACATGGATTCATAAGAACACTAACAGAAGCAACATATACATCTGCAACACAAGGAAGGAACCCATAGCTTTATTTAGACTCGAGTATTCGGCCAAGTGCTATCATATTGAGAAGGGGATTAAAAGGTTGGATAATGAACTCCTTATTGAGTTTGAGTACACACCTAACGACTTGTTCCCCAAGTGGTATAGGGTAGATAATAAATTTAAGTACATACCTAAAAGTGGATACCCTATGAGTTCCTTAACAAGACCCTACCAGTACTTGGTAGCCATGTTGTGCAGATTGTATGGGGAACCTGATGCGACATAATTCTCCCTATCCTATATTCAACTAATATATTACTCTGCATATGTAGGGAGATCATTGATTGGGAAGACATCTTATCCGAGAATCTCACAAAAACTATCTTTGCGTTGAAGCAATCCCAACCCAGAACGTTCCCAAGATTTCATATGTCCTCGCACCTCCTAGACATCATGTGCACAACTCATTAGTACCCTAATATGGGGTGGAGTTTTCTTCCATATGACCCTACAATTCATATATATTGTAAAGCACTCTTGGAACACAAATATTGTATGGAATATCAAAGGATACATGAACACTTTCTGACTCCATTATATGAGTTCATCTTCTGCACCACTCCTCCAAGCATGATTGATAAATACATGAAAGTTATAAGGAGAATTGGGGATTGGTACCTCATGGAGAGCAATACTTATATAATAATATATGGTGCAATGAAACCACCCCATTTTCTTCCTCGGTTCATCCTCGATAATCTTGTTCTCCAAGAAGTGGCGTATCTAACCATCATACACGAACTTGGGGGGATGTTATACCAACTAAAGAAAGCAATTTGGCCTCCACTACCATTGTATGTGGACAATTAATTCTTCGAAAACACTAAGCAGGCCCAAGAAAAGGTAAATACCATGTTGTCCTATCACTTTAGGGAAGAACGATACATGGGAGATGATGCCAAAAATATTGTTAGAGAGTATTTTAACAATATCGATCTACCTTGGGAGTATACCACAGATATTTAGGAAGAGGAAGAAGTACACCAGAACTCCCAGACGTATGATGAACTCATCTTCAACAGGCCTAGCCAACCGAGAGGAATGATCGTAGACAAAGAAAAAGAGAGAGAATAATCAAAGAAGAAGGTAGAACAAGAAGAAGTTGAGTGATCTTCTCCCATTTCCATCTCAACACACTCAACATAAGCAAAAGAAGAAGATGAAGCACCAGTTGATTATAAGAGGAGAGACAAAGAGAAAGTATTAAAAAATAAAAACGATGCAGCAAAGAAGAAGCAAAAGATTGAGGCCGACAAGGCCAGAGTTAAAGTTGAAGTGGATGCAAAATCCACAGTAGAACGAGAGGCCAAACGAAAGGAACAAGAAGCAAAGGAAACAATAGCAAAAGAAACAACATAACAAGCGAAAAATAAAGCTAAAGAGACAACTGACAAATCTGTTGAAGAAGAAAGGAAGCATAAAGATATGAAATATAGAGGGGGGGACACACATCCCATGAAAATGGACATTCCAAAAACATCTACTGCTGGTGTGGAAACAAATCTCTTAGGAAACGGATTAGGACTTGGGCTCTGGGAGCCATTTCATCCAAGCGAAGTACTAGACATAAGGAGATTCACCTATGACAGCAACACAGGTAGGATTGTATAGGAGCATGTGAAGAAAGTGTTGGTAATAGAAGGAGCACCTATCTCGGTTGTCACCCATGTTCCTGTAATGATAGATGTTAGAGAAGATCTTGTATCAACACCTACGGTTGGCTCTGCATTTATGAACACCAATGTAGAGAACATATGAATATTGTGCCAGCAAAATAAAGAGAAAGAGACAAGGATCAAAGAGCTCGAAGAAAACTTCAGCAGGTCAAGATTGATGAAAGAAGCCTTCAAAGCTTCAAAATCAACATTGAGAAAGTCAAAAATGAGTTGGAAGGAGCCATCATTGACATGTATTCTCACCTACACCTCTTACAAAATGTAGCTGCAATAATCATCGATCAAAATAACTGGATATAGGTCAAGCTGACACAGTATAACATCATTCATGAAGGTATAACTGACATACACAGATGGATAGAGGAAAATCCAGACGCACTTCCTGAGCTATATCGACAGTAAAAAATAGAAATAAATATTGATTTATATGCACTGGATCATTGCTAGCAGGTAAGACAAGAATTTGATAAGGAAGTCACCAAATCTATGGCGGTATGCTCAAGGATCCATAAAGAAGCGCAATAATTGATCAAAAGTAGTTGATTGCCAAAGCTAGATGAACTCAGGAAGAACCCAATGTCAGAAGAACTGGTAGACAAGGTACATGACAACACAAATCAAAGAAGGGAAGTAGTTGAAGCCTCCACCACCGTCTCCACAAACCTCATAGATCAACACTCGTTACAACCAATTAAGTTGCATACCATAATACATGCCTTCATGGAAACACTAGTTAAGGACATGAGTACTCTAGAAGATAGTGTTTCTCTAAATACCGCAACTTTGGAGAAGATGACTTACAGAAGGATTGAATCCATGTATGACCAACTGGAATTTTGGATAGCATATCTCAAGAACATAAATCCATGAAGAAAGGAAAAATACATGCCTTTTGTTTTGTCTTTTTCTTAACCAACCTCAATTTCGTCTTATTTGTACACTTGTCACTAGGAATAAGAAGTTGAACCATTTTTTGTAACCGCTTCTTCAAGAAGAAGAAGAAGATTCATATAGGAGTTACTACAATTTGTATAAAGGGTAGTAGAAGCCCATTTAATAAGGGGATTTTTTGCTCTTCAAACATTGTTTATTTATGAACTATTTTGGGAACACAATGTCAACTAGAATTGAAGAGTTGTCTTGGAGTTTTCATGTATTATTGTTGAAACTGCTAATAAGGAGAAGCCCTCAGGGCCAACTTTTGAAGAAAGAATTGTTTTGTGTGTGAAGCAATCTAAGCGGTGAATTATTTCAAGTGAAGATGAATGGTGTTCATATGGAATGTAAGAATGCTAGTTTGTTTATGGATTAGTTCTTATGCAATCTATGATATTCTACAATTTTAAGTGTTTCTTCAAATATTCTTATGCCTTCAGCTTTCTGAGTCGTTAATGTATGCATTGCTACAATCTGGACTAATATGGTTATATGTATGTGTACACACTTGTTTATGATTCCTCTCTTCTATTCCAACTATTTGTGTAGAAGTTTATGCATGATTCGGTTTCATTTTCAACTCACCGGTTACTTTATTTTGCTCCTAGCTAGGATAGTTTAAATTAGATTAGTAATATATTAGTTTTCATTTCATACATATTATTCATCTACATCTTTGCATTGCATATCCACTCATCATCCACCCTCATCAGTAAATCGGTATGTAACCGACTAAAACCCTAAAAACAATATCAATGGCAACCGGGCCAAATTCTGGATGGGACTCCTAATCCAAACAATGCATAGTCTAGTTGGGACCGTGTACTAGGGAGTACCTCTTGATGTTGTCAGGCAAATTTAGACTCGTCAACACAAAACTAATCAAAATAGAAAATGTGCAAAGCTAACTTTAAAGTATTAAAATCATTAAAGTCTATTTAATTCTATTGTCATGATTATTCTATAAGTGAAAATATGAGCATATAAAATAGTTGTAAGTCGATGTATATTGTTCCACTATGAGCTACAAAGTACATCAAAATACCATCATAAAAACTATATACAAAATGTTATGAGTTATTTCGACACGAAGAAGGCATGCTCTTAAACACATATTGGGAGACATAGAGCAATATAAGGGAAAGACATGTATCATTTACATGTTGTTCAGGCTAACTTTGTTCTTGGCCTATTTTAGAGATGGTTAAACATCGATTTTTCTGATAAGGTGATATCATCTTCTCCTTAGGAACCAAAGTATATATGTGATTTCCATAGACAAACCAAGAGATAAATTTATATAGTTAATTTCCATTAAAAAACCAAAGGAAATGATATCTATGAAAGATTTAATACAATCAATTTATATAAAATAACCATTTGCCTCTATGAAGACACGTGCTCATTGTTGGCCTTGAAAACTCCATAACATGAAAATATTTTGCATATGTAATGATGTGTGTTGATTGTTGTTGGAAATTTTTGGTTATGCTTATGGTCAGAATATACAATTGTATACATGCACAACTTAAGTGTCTACACATATACATGAATAACTATTGACAATATGTAAAAGGTTCGAAGAATTCACCATGATCACAATTGTACGATTAAAGAAGATTGACACAATTTATTTTTAGGGTTCAAAACATTTGGCCCTTATTTAATATCTATAAACTAGTCAAATTGTTTCCTCTATGTTGTCATCATCTAGTAGGTTACCTCAGTCACATTGGGGCTGCAATTTAAGGCCATGAATGAGGCAACCTTAGTTGTCTTCAACCATTTACCCGTTGTCAACACCAATGTCTTCACTAAATTGTTTTTTATTTTCTTTATCGTTGTGCTTGCATGGCGATGCCACAGAAGTGCTCTAGATAAGACATGTGCCCAACACATTGAATCTAGACATCTTAATTTCAATGTGAAACAAACAGATTTAGTTGTTAATTGAAGGGTCAAGTGATGTAAGTTATCATAACCATTTTTCTAGATGAGACAAACTCCAGTGCGAGGATAGTTTGTTCAGTAGAGAGCTAAGACATGACTTTCCAGTGGTAGCACACTATCACCATATGTCAAAGCCTTTGGTGGTTGCCACAGGGAACAAAGATAAATCACAGTGCCAATATTAATGCATTGATTATCCCTATTGTTCATGAATTTAATGAGTGGGAATTTTTGTCCAATTGTTTTTGGGGCACATTTAGGTATGTAGATATTAAATTTCTTACCATAATGTAGATTTGATAAGTGGGTACATTTTGATATGTTTTTACATAATGTATACTTAGTGGGTATGTTACTTTGAGTTGAATATCACTGCTTTGTAATTTCTAGCTTGCTTTGACATAAAAATAACTTTGGGTATCCTAGTATAGTATTTATGCATATATTTGACATTTGTATTAGAAATTATGGAGATTATATGATGTGGTTGTGTGTTCTGACAGGAAATTTGAAGTACCCATTAGCTATGGAAACTAAATCACTAGAAGACTTGGTGGGATTTTTGTCATCTCCTTCACGTAGGTATTGTTGATGATTACAGTTGTGTGAGACATCCTCCAGGACACAGACCTGAGAGAGATCCCATGAGATGGGTGTGTAGTTCCTATCTGAGAAAAAATTGGAATGTAGTGATTGCCTCCTCCTTACAGAGAGTTGAGAAGAACTCCATATGATTCTCCTGTGTAACGCAGTGAGAAAGAAGATCTGCGGAGTTAGAAATACCTGTGGCTAAGCACAAGGCGAACGTGTGAATTCCCATGAGTTGGGCGCATCGTTATGAGACAGATACGAAGACGATGTATTAGCCTCCTCTGAGCAGAGAGTTGAGATGATGAAATCCATATGAATCTCCTGTGTAATGCAGTGGGAAATAAGATCTGTTGAGTTGGACGTGTGTGTGGATGAGCACATGTGAATGTGATCCTAGTGGTTGAGCACTAATGAGTGTGGTTCTCCTATGAGATGCAATGAGATAGATGTATGGACATCCATATGTATGTGACCCTAGTGGTTGAGCACTAGTGGGTGTATGAGATCCCTTGCTATATTGTTAAGAGTCAGACTTACCTGTAACCCTAATTGTAATGTAAAGGGTACAGGTCGGCCCCACCTTAATGTAAAAGATAATCAATCTGGTAATTATTAATTATATTGTGAGTTAGTGAGGTCGGCCATGTTGTGCCAATAGACACTTATGTTGACAGGTTCAGTCTAATATAAGTAAAGGTAAATTCCCCATTGAGTAACCATATCTCAAGTGTGAGTTTGGAAATTTCAGCAAGTACATCTTCTTGGGATAAGTGTGCACCTCTCTTGGGTGCTAGTCTTCTAGGGTTTGTGAGCACTCTTTTGTGTGCTAGGTTTTCTTGGTGGTGGAGGTCTTTCTCTTGAAGAATATAGAAAAGTATTGGTTGGGTTTTCTTCACTTGTTGAGAAGGGTTTCCCAGGATACTTCTTGTGTACTTGTGCATGGTGTTTCTTCTTGTGATCTTGGTTGTTGCAACACAATTGTTTATAGTTTAAGTAAAATGATAAAATGGAATGAAATTCATGCTTAAACCTTGCCTATTGAAAACTCGACATGGTATTAGAGCATAGGTCTTGAAGAACCCATTGCACAAACAACTTTCAGCCATCTTCTCTCTCCTGCAAAAACTGTACAACCCTCCTAGGGTTTCCAGAAATTTTGTACGACCTACCTTTCTGAGAGGCTTCAACACTTGGAAGTTGGACGTTGGGGATAAAAAGAGAAAATGTGTGTACGGGATCCTTCCGCGCACCTCCAACAAGTCTCATATTTCAATTTTGAGCATTTTGACTTTTTGGCCCTAGGGTTTCTAGGGTTTTGCTAATTTCTGCCGAAAATTTCAGAATTAGGTTTCTGCAACTCTTTGAAGGAGCTATTCAGCTCACCAGTGCTATCCTATATTTCAAAGGCTTATTGTTGGTAGTCATAAGTCCAACAAAACCTAAAAGTGCCATCCTAGCCTAGCTGTTAGGTTTTCTAGCCTAGTTGACAAGGGTTTGTGAAGAATCCAAAATAAAAAAAAATGAGCAAAATCATGATGGAAGACAAGCTTGATGGTTCAAGCAAACTCACCTCTAGGAAGACAAGACCTCAAGGATATGAAGAAATCAACATCTCAACACTCTCAGGTATGGTCCCTACCAATGATAATACTTGGTTAATTGACAGTGGTGCCTCTAGGCACATGACCGATCTCAAAGATCACCTAACAATTTTTTTTGAGAAAGAGACACATCTACATGTTGCCCTTGGAGATGATGCCAGATATAATGTGAGAGGGGTCGGAAATTCTACCTTCCAAATAGATTCAGATATGTAGCTTCAAATAAAAGAATTTATATATGTACCCAGAATGAAGAGGATCCTTGTCTCCATTTCTGCCTTGGAAGACAAAGGCTACAAGGTTACCTTCTCAGAAGGAAGAGTTTTTGCATGGCACAAAGTCTCTCATATAAATTC
>SNQJ01S0015093.1:0-15157 GCA_010110895.2 Picea sitchensis | reverse complement strand
AAGTGTGAGTTTGGAAATTTCAGCAAGTACATCTTCTTTAGATAAGTGTGCACCTCTCTTGGGCGCTAGTCTTCTAGGGTTTGTGAGCACTCTTTTGTGTGTTAGGTTTTCTTGGTGGTGGAGGTCTTTCTCTTGAAGAATATAGAAAAGTGTTGGTTGGGTTTTCTTCTCTTGTTGAGAAGGGTTTCCCAGGATACTTCTTGTGTACTTGTGCATGGTGTTTCTTCTTGTGATATTGTTTGTTGCAACACAATTGCTTATAGTTTAAGTAAAATGATAAAATGGAATGAAATTCATGCTTAAACCTTGCCTATTGAAAACTCAACATGGTATTAGAGCATAGGTATTGAAGAACCCATTGCACAAACAACTTTTAGCCATCTTCTCTCTCCTGCAAAAACCGTACAACCCTCCTAGGGTTTCCAGAAATTTTGTACGACCTACCTTTCTGAGAGGCTTCAACACTTGGAACTTGGACGTTGGGGATAAAAAGAGAAAAGGTGTGTACGTGATCCTTCAGTGCACCTCCAACAAGTCTCATATTGCAATTTTGAGCATTCTGACTTTTTGGCCCGAGGGTTTCTAGGGTTTTGCTAATTTCTGCAGAAAATTTCAGAATTAGGTTTCTGCAACTCTTTGAAGGAGCTATTCAGCTCACCAGTGCTATCCTATATTTCAAAGGCTTATTGTTGTTAGTCATAAGTCCAACAAAACCTAAAAGTGCCATCCTAGCCTAGTTGTTAGGTTTTCTAGCCTAGTTGACAAGGGTTTGTGAAGAATCCAAAATAAAAAAATGAGCAAAATCATGATGGAAGACAAGCTTGATGGTTCAATCAAACTCACCTCCAGGAAGACAAGACCTCAAGGATATGAAGACATAAACATCTCAACACTCTCAGGTATGGTCCCCACCAATGATAATACTTGGTTAATTGACAATGGTGTCTCTAGGCACATGACCAATCTCAAAGATCACCTAACAATGTTTTTTGAGAAAGAGACACATCTACATGTTTCCCTTGGAGATGATGCCAGATATAATGTGAGAGGGGTTGGAAATTCTACCTTCCAAATAGATTCAGATATGCAGCTTCAAATAAAAGAAGTTCTATATGTACCCAGAATGAAGAGGATCCTTGTCTCCATTTCTGCCTTGGAAGACAAAGGCTACAAGGTTACCTTCTCAGAAGGAAGAGTTTTTGCATGGCACAAAGTCTCTCATATAAATTCTTCCAAGGTAATTGGTGTCCGAGAAAACAACTTGTACAGATTAACCATCAAACCAATCCAGGCCCTGTTACATGACACTATCATTTTCAATGAGCTATGTCATAGAATACTTGCTCACATTCATTATAGAGCTCTCCGAACTCTAGGGAAAATGGTAACAAGTCTTCCAGAGATACAGATTCAACATAAAGGTGTTTGCAAAGGTTGTGCTCTTGGAAAAAATGTTAAAGGATCCTTCTCAAGCAGTGACAATAGATCCAAGGAAATCTTGGACTTGATACATTCAAATGTGTGTGGTCCAATGATTGTTGCATCTCTGAATGGGTACTTATACTATGTACTCTTCATATATGATCACTATCGGAAAACTTGGATTTACTTCCTGAAGAACAAGGATGGAGTCCTTGAAAAAATTCAAGAATTCAAAGCTCAAGTTGAGAACCAGACCGGAAGAAAAATCAAAGTATTAAGATCAAATAATGGAGGAGAATATACCTCCAAATATTTTAGCATATTTTGTATTGAAGCAGGGATCAAGAGGGAGTTCACAGTTCCGTACAACCCTCAACAAAATGGGGTTGCAGAGAGGAAAAACAAAACTATCATTGAGGCAACCAAAGTAATGATACATGATCAGAGTCTACCTATGTCTCTATGTGCAGAAGCATGTATGACAACAATGTTTGTTCAAAACAAAAGTCCTCATCAGAACTTGAAGAACATTACTCCAGAAGAAGCCTTCACCGGAGTGAAGCCTGAGATTGGACACCTCAAAATATTTGGGTGTCCAGTATATTTTCATCTACCCAAAGAGAAGAGATCCAAGCTAGAACCTTTAGGGAGAAAGGTCACATTTGTAGGATACAGTGAATCCTCAAACTCATATCGAATCTACATTCATGGTCAAAGAAAAATTGAAATAAGCAGAGATGTTACTTTTGAAGAAGAAGTAACCTTCCAAAGATATAGAGAATCTCAAATGGAAATTGATAATGAGACAATGTTTTATCCCCATTCAGTAGTTCAGAGGGATACACACATTATTCCAGTTGATCTAGTTGCTCCAATTGATCCAGTTGTTCCAGCCGATCCAGTTGCTCCAAGTGACATGCCCAGAGATATTACAATTGGACACAAAAGGCCTGCTTGGGCCCAACAAACTCTACAAGAAGAAGAGGGACATAAATCCCCTCAAGGAACAACCAAAGAAATCAAGAGACCAAATATATTCTCAAGCTACCTTTTAGTCATGACCCACATCATTGACTCAAAGCCATCTTGTCATGGAGAAGCTTCAGGTGAACAAGTATGGCAAGATTCCATGACTGAAGAATATCAATCTACATTGAAAAATGATATATGGGATATTGTTCCAAGACCAGAGGAAAAGTCTGTAGTGAATTCCAAATGGATTTATAAAATCAAGCATGCAGCTAATGGAAGCATCGAAAAATACAAAGTGATATTTGTAGCACAAGGGTTCTCAAAAGTAGAGGGAGTTGACTATGACAATACTTTTTCTCTAGTAGCCCGATACACTTCCATCCATTCTATCATTGCACTAGATGCTTCCATGGGTTGGAAGCTACACCAGATGGATGTAAAGACAACCTTTCTCAATGGTGAAATTGAGGAAGAAGTTTATATCGAGCAACCAGAAGGATTTGTTATACACAACGAAAGATCTCATGTGTGCAGGTTGAAGAAATCCCTATATGTTCTAAAGCAAGCACCAAGTGCTTGGTACGAGAAAATGGATGGATTTCTAATGATTTTGGGTTTCAACAAAAGTGTTGTTGATCCAAACTTATATTATCACATTGATGACAATGAGTGTTTGATCTTGGTCCTATATGTGGACAACCTTTTCCTCATCGGCTCAAAGAGACTCATTGTTGAATGTAAACGAGCATTGATTGCTAAATTTGAAATGAAGGATTTGGGATTGATGCACTACTTCTTGGGACTATAAGTATGGCAGAGGACAGATGAGATTTTCCCGAGTCAAGGAAAATATACTGTAGAGATATTGAAAAAGTTCGGTATGACAGAATGAAAATCCATGCCCACTCCAATGGTGATGGATTTGAAGAAGATGAGTGATATTGATTCAGGAGAGGTAGATCCACACTTATACAGATAGTTGATTGGATCATTGATGTATCTGGTTAACACCAGACCAGATATATGATATGTAATGAATGTGCTTAGCCAATTTATGAGCTAAATGAGACAGACACACTGGATAAAAAAAACATGTATTTAGATACTTACGAGGCACAGTTGGTTATGGCCTAAGATATGCCTCCAGTGTAGACTTGAGCCTACAGGGATATGTCGATGCATATTGGGTAGAGAGTGCAGTGGACAGGAAAAACACCTCCTGTTGTTGCTCCCCTTTAGGGTCTACCATGGTTTCCTGGTGTAGCTGAAAATCGAGCTCTGTGGCATTGAGTACTGCAGAGGCAGAGTACACTGTATTGAGTGTAGAAGTCTGTGAAGCAGTGTGGCTTCGCAAGATTTTGACTGGCTTATTCGATCATGAGATGGATCCTGCTACTATTCATTGTGACAACTAGAGTTGTGTGAAGCTCTCCGAGAATCCTGTGTTTCATGGAAGATCGAAACACATCGAGATAAAATATCACTATATTAGAGACATGGTGCAGAAGAAGACAATACACATACAGTATCTTCCTACCCATGAGCAGATCATAGATATCTTCACCAAACCGCTTGCCAAGACAAAGTTCGAGTATTTTCGTGAGAGACTTGTCCTGGTGGAGAATGCCTCCCTAGCTGAGAGGGAGTGTTGATGATTACAGTTGCATGAGACATCCTCCAGGACACAGACCTGAGAGAGAGACCCTAAGATGGGTGTGTGGTTCCTATTTGAGATAGAACTGGAACGTACTGATGGCCTCCTCTTTACAGAGAGTTGAGAATAACTCCAGATGATTCTCCTATGTAATGCAGTGAGAAAGAAGATCTGTTGAGTTAGACGTACCTTTGGGTGAGCACAAGGTGAACGTGTGAATTCCCATGAGTTGGGTGCATCATTATGAGACAGATATGAAGACGATGTATTAGCCTCCTCTGAGCAAAGAGTTGAGATGATGAACTCCATATGACTCTCTTGTGTAATGTAGTGGGAAATAATATTTGTTGAGTTGGACGTGCCTGTGGATGAGTATAGGTGAACGTGATCCTAGTGGTTGAGAACTTGTGAGTGTGGTTCTCCTGTGAGACGCAGTGAGATAGAGATATGGACATCCCTATGGATGTGCCCCTAGTGGTTGAGTACTAGTGGGTGTATGAGATCCCTTGCTATATTGTTCAAGAGTCAAACTTACTTGTAACCCTAATTATAATGTAAAGGGTACAGGTCGGCCCCACCTTAATGTAAAAGATAATTAATATGGTAATTATTAATTATATTGTGAGTTAGTGAGGTCGGCCTTGTTGTGCCAATAGAAACTTTTGTTGACAGGTTCAGTATAATATAATTAAAGGTAAATTCCCCATTGAAGAATCATATCTTAAGTGTGAGTTTGGAAATTTCAGCAAGTACATCTTCTTGGGAAAAGTGTGCACTTCTCTTGGGTGATAGTATTCTAGGATTTGTGATCACCCTTTTATGTGCTAGATTTTCTTGATGGTGGAGGTATTTCTCTTGAAGAATATAGCAAAGGATTGGTTGGGTTTTATTCCCTTGTTGAGAAGGGTTTCCTAGGATACTTCTTGTGTACTTGTGCATGGTGTTTCTTCTTGTGATCTTGGTTGATGCAAAAAAATTGTTTATGGTTTAAGTAAAATGCTAAAATGGAAAGAACTTCATGCTTAAACCTTGCCTATTGAAAAATCAACAGGTATTTGTAACCATGGTTCTTGTCCTATTTCAGATTTGCAACATTCATTTGTATGAGTAACTTGAGGAGCTTAGAAATGTATTTTATTTTTGAAAAATAGGTTAAGACCCAATATGGAGTTTCCTCATAAAACATTTCATTAGTGTTAGAAATAAAGAGATGTGATCATTTTTCCATAGACAATATAGTAATATTGTCATCCAACCATAGGAAAAAAGGCCACCCTCGAGCACCTTAACCTTGACAGACAAAATAATTTTGGAAGCAGAACAATAGCCAACCAAGGTAGCACACCTTTCTCCAAGGCTAGCGCACCAAGAAAGAATAACCAAAGACCAAGAAAAAAGTCCAAACCATAACCAACAGAAAGTCCAACCAAAAGCCAAAATCCCAGTTGCAGCAGTTGCACTCCCTCTCCAAACTTGTGCACCACTAGTCTTATGCAGTTGTGAGTGAGTGAGTGTCAAATGAGCCCTAGTGCCCTCTATTAATATTTCTCTATCTCACTTGATTGGGCCGACTTCTCTTTTTGGAGGATAATAACTCAATATTAAATATTCTCTTAAGTTGACTTGTCTTCTAGGGTTATTATCCAACGTTTTAGGGTTTCTCTGACTTCCTAGGATATTCTAGTCTTGGAAAAGGTTACACGTGGAGGTTAATACCTCCCGAAACGACCATAATATCAACACTCCCTCCTACCTAGGGAAGTATTAAAGGAAATGGTCTTGAGCACAAACAGACCATTCAACTGGTAGTCATCATAGCCACACATGCTATATCATGATCATGTAGATCAACTCACGAGCAATATCATCACTATCGACATCATATGATAGAATCAAATGCATCATATCTCGAATACATACTCCATATGAGTAATTGGGAATGATGTTGAATAAGTCACTCACTCCATAGAGTGATACAAGAACTATTCTTCTAATCTGGACATATGTTCTAGAAGAATAATTGTTTCATTATATGTTGGAAGTCACACCATGGGATAGAAGGACTATTCTTCTAATTCGGACATACGTCCTAGAAGAATGAATGTCCTGGACCATTTTTCCTCCAGCCACTATTGTGAACTCAAGGAAAATGTTTGTCCTGTACCAATATCTCCACTCTGGTAACTACTGTGAACTCAGGGATACTGACCATTCTTCTAATCTGGACATACGTCCTAGAAGAATAGTTGTCCATTGCACATCAATAATCTATCAACCTGGACCATTCTCCATAGTGAGAATGTTTCTCCACTAACAATATTTCAACTTGGACCATCCTCCACAGGAAGGATTTCTTTCCACTAGCAATATGTCCTCCCTAGACCTTTCTCTGCCTGGAGAATGCTTTTCCATCAGCACAGTGACTATCCATCTAGCTAGAAATCATCTCCAACACTAGTGGTAGTCTTCATGGAAATCAGAACAATGCCATCCAATAGAACACAATTTTGTATATCCATAGTAGTACACAACTACTACCCAGTGGTACAAAGCCACTCCTAGTAGCACACGACTACTAACTAGTCACACATAGTCACTATCAGTGGATCACATCCACCACAATAACATACAACTACTGTCGAGAGACATACAGTATCCACAACAATCATATCATCTAATATCAACCTGCATAAACAATATCACGATACAAACTGAGTCATCTGGGCCATTCTTCCACTCGCATCTGTGAGATCTAGAAGAGCATCTACCCTCAGAAATTAAAACATTAACTATGGGCTATCTGGACTATTCTTCCCAGGAATAGAAGAATAATTTTCCCTGATTTATTATCATAGACCATTCACCTACCTGGGCCATTCTTCCGGCACTGATCACAGTGCAACTTGGAGATAATGAGTCTTCCCTAGGGAATGTTTGTCCCTAATTGTTGAACATGGACCATTCACCTAACTGGGCCATTCCTCTAACACTAATCACATTGCAACATGTAGATAATGAGTTTGACCTAGGGAATGATTGTTTGGACCATTTACTATGGAAATGATTATCCTACACCAACCTCCAAAACAGACCATTCTTTGAAACTACTCACAACTATGAACTTTGAAAGAATGACTGCCCGACGAGGCATACCATTCTACTTGACCACTACTTAGAGTGACTGCCAAGAAGAATTATTGTCCTAGACCATTCCTGCACACTGGCCACAAGGGGAATCGTTGTCTATGCTACATCAACAATCTATCGAACCATTTTCATTACGAAAATGACTGACCGATCTAGACCATTTTCCGAACTGGAAAGTGAATGTCCTCAGAAATATCGAACCACTTTCTGGACTGGAAAGGAACTACCCAACCTAGACCATTTTCCGAACTAGAAAATGACAATCCATAAATCAATAACATATCAGTGCTCCCTCCCAACCTAGGATTAATCACTTACTTTTTCAATAAGGAAGTCATCTCCACGAGCCCCATCTTGTCCCTTAAGTACACAAACGTTTCATCTTGGACAAAGGCTTTACCAAAATATCTGTTATTTTCTCATCTATGGAGATATACTAGAGAACCACTTCTCCCCTCTGGACTTTATCGCAAAGAAAATAATGCTTGATATCAATGTGCTTCGACCTGTCATGGAACATCGATTTCTATGAAAGCTTCACACGGCTATGATAATCACAATATATCATGGTTGAATCTAACACATGATTAGATAGTCTAGAAACCAACTTACAGAGCCACATTGCTTCCGTACGAGCATCACATGCTGCAATATACTCTGCTTCTGCAGTTTTGAGTGCAACTGTAACGACCCTTGATTATTAATTATAATTAATTTAATAATATAATCCTAAAAGATTAGCTAAACTATATTTATTTCTTAAAATAGCATTAACTAATTAATTATTATTAATTAGTTATTGATGAGTGTTAATGATTAAATTAAGTATTAATTAATTCATTAATAAATAAGGTAAAGAAATAAAAAGGAGGATAATAAACTTTATTGATAAATTAAGTTACGTATCCCACAAGGGATAACATATTAAATACATGAGGATAAAATAATAAAGGAATTAAATACATGAGGATAAAATAACAAAGGAGGGATAAGGGGCATTAACTGGGAGGATAAGGAGGTAATAAATGGGTTAGTTAGGGAGTAAATGAGGGGAGGAGTCGTTGAAGGAGGGACAAGGAAGGGAAGGAGTTGACGGGAGACATTCTAATGAGTTGGGGATGGATTTGGGAGCTCTGTAATAAGTGCAGGGAGGTGAAATTTTGTGAGTGGCATTGACACAAAGGTAACCTGGAGTTGCCGGGGGTTTCACACGGGAGGGCCGTGGATATATCCAAGGATATCCCTGGGCTAGGAGCCACCTAGTCATGTGGGAGGACTGCCTTTGGGTAGTGATTTGCCGGAAGGAAGCAAGGAAGGCAAACACAAGCTGATAAAGACGTCTCGTATTTACCAAGAATTCATGCATTGTTTCTATAAAAATTTGTTATTAAATAATATTATTATGATGAATTTGATTGGCGAATGTGCTAATGAAGCAACTTTTAAATTTTAATCGCTAGGGCATTCATTGGTTGTTTAAATTAATTCAGCTATTACATTTGGTATCGTGAGCCCTGGTTCAAAATTTGGAACTAAGGGCCTACCTACCCACCCATAAATTTAAAAAAAAACATGCCTACTTAATTGTGGTAAAACCCTAAATAAAATGTATTAGGGTGAATAAAAAATTTGGGCCTTAAGGGCTCTTGTTATCCCCGACATCTAGGGATAACTAGAGATCATGTCTCTAGGCCCACATGTTCCTAGACATGGAGTAATGAGCAGATTGATTTGAGCATGGCCTTGGAGGACCCATAAGGCTTCTCTTTTCTCACCTGTGACTTGTCCTCACAGCATTCACTTCCATCTCTACCGGCCTGGGTTTGCATCATAAAAGGATCTTGCTCCATGAGGCAATTGGTCCGGTGGATCATGGTATGTGTCATATTTGATCATTATAACTCCTTGCTGTATGCATTAGATCTCTCTTTCTATTTCAGATAACCGCTTGGATCTTACACTAACTGCTTTGACCAATCGCTAGTGATTGATTGGGTAGCTTAGCAAGTTGGTATTCAAGTGGGTTTTGCTAGCTAACCAAAGGGGTTTGAAGAACCATCGTCTGGTCCCCTCATATTATCACTTTTTTTCATCTTAAAACCCCACCATCCATCCCATTCCCCTAGTCTAGCTATTAGGATGACAACTAAGGTTACATCTTGTCTTTAGGGAAGAAGGGGCTAAAGCGTCTGTGGGGTAAAAAGTGTACCGGGTAAAAGATAAAATCCATAGGAAAAGTGAAACCTAGAGATGTTTCATCAGGGATCCCCGAGAAGGCAATAAAAAGCCTCTCATAAGAAACCTAGGGACCCTAAGAAAATGACAAAAATAAAATGCAAGACCTAACCAAGAGGATGGGAGGTCTCACCATCCGCCCATTATGTTCATAGGTATTTACAGATGACATTGCCACCATCCGGGTCACCAAACTAGGGCGCTGACCTTTGGTTGCATGCCAAAGGAAGGGGGTCTCATCACTTGTTTACCTCTACTACTCGCTAAGATACTAGTGTGGGTACCGGGCCACCTGCCAAGGCAAAGGTCCCTTCTGCTGCTGGGGCTTGTAGTAAAAATGCAAATAAAGAAAGATAAGTCAATAAGGGCTTTGAAAAAATGCATCCATGACGGTACAGCCTCAGCCTCTACAAAGGCACCCATGCACGACACCACTTGTGGTCTCGACTTCATGACTAGACATCCCTAAAACCACAACACATCACTATACATGGTTTGAATAACTTTGAGGGAAACTTTCCATTTCTGGTGGGTATTAGCCCAATAGGTTGCCTCCCTTTGGTTTCTTGTAGCTTGTATAGTGGTCAGTAATATCTTGAGGCCTTAAAAGATTTGTTAGGGATGCTATGCATATATTTGATAATTTTAACATGGCGATGATTTACATCGCTATGATGTCTAGGATTGATGAACCCATGGAGAGCGTAGGGGTCTTGATGTTCAGGACCATACCCGGGGGACAGTACCAGAGGATCGGTGCTCGTGGGGAGATGATTAGTTCGACCTCCATGGGCCGAAGAGCCCACCAGATGGACGCTTGGGATGGCAGAGGCGGGACAGAGTTGTGATGAGCCCTGCACAAAGAAGAAGAAGGACTCTCATCAGGACGCTTTTGGCATAGATCATGGCTTATGGGATCAGCCCCAAGCAGATGGACATAGACCCCATGGACAGTACGCCACCAGTGATAGTTGGACCATTTCTAGAGCATGTGGCAGCGAGCTAGGCTTCTTTGGCACGCAGGACAAGCTACCGGAGCCCCGAGGGGCAACGCTTTTGCCCATTGATGTCACCTCGAAGGGCCAACGCCTCTAAAGGGCTTGACGCTTCTTCATTTTCAGCCTTCATTTTGCATTTTAGTAATGTAAAAAGTGACAAATGATTAAAAATTGTAATGTTATCTTGTTTGCCATTTCCTTTTGTTGATCTATTTTGTAAATCTAAGGTCAAAAGATCATATAAATAGAGGACGCTTTCCCCTCATTTCCTATCATAACATAACTTGCTTTCACTGAGAGATACATTTCTAGTCTTTTCTTGTCTTGGATTTTTCTATCTTTGGAGGGAGGTGCAACCTCTTGGAAGGCTATTTGGCAAGTGGTGCCTTGTTCATTGGAAGGTTTACAACTAGGCTTTGGATTTTTGCTTTCATGATCTTGTGTGTTTCTTTTCATCAAAACTCTTTGAAATGAATGGTTGCTGATTTAACATTTCATTAATTGTTATCTTGTTGTTATTAGATTAATATTTGAAACCCTAGGGAGCCTACATAATAAGTGGTAGGTTGAGGCTTCATGTCCCCATGAACAAAGCTTTAAGCCATTTGATTTGAGGAGGTTTTAGCCTAGCCATAGCTACACCAGCCATCTCATTTCTTTGAGTTAGTTTTAGCACAAGTTGAAGAAAGAAGCTGAATCCTAGGCCTAATTTAGTTTACACCTAGGGTTTACTTCTAGGGTTTTTGAAAAGCCTTGTATTGAGCAAACCCCTTTTTTAAAATTCTAGATTTGTGTTCCAAGCTAGCCAAGCTGCCAAGTGAGTCTTAGAGAGAGAAGAGGAAGCTTTAGGGCCTAGCTTTAGCTACACCTAGGGTAAGTCTTTCCTTCTAGGGTTTAGGGTTTGTGGCCTGCTATGCAGCAACACCATTAAACCCTAGCTCTCTTGTCTCTTAAGTTTGAGTCCTTCCTAAACCATTGTCTCATCTCCATTGACTCCATTAACCCAAGGCACCAGTCTAGAAACTCATTATTTATACTAACGACTTAGTTTGAGAACCCCACCACCTGATTTGAGACACTTTGGATAGAAAGTTGTGGCCTTGTTATCTCTTCATAACCGTGGAATTGTTTTGTACTTTTTGTTGGTTAATTTTGACAAAACGCTGTTCTGGCTAGCTAACCCAGACAACAAAATTCATATATAGAGGTGGACAGCTACCTCATAAATCTCTCTTGTTTTGACCTCAACGCTTTGACTTTGTCACCTCTTTTGATTGGTTTTGAGCTATTGAATACATTGTAAGATTGTTTGGTGAACGTTGTGCTCTTTTCCCTTTCAAATTGACTTGTTGATAGTGGGTCAGACGCTTACAGTGATCACAGTTGAAACTTATAGAGGTGACGCTACATCTTTTAGACCTCTTGCATAGCATGCAACGTTGAGACTTCTCTCACCTCCCTTTGGATAGGGCATTGAGCTATTGATTGCACTTTACAAGCTTATTGATGAAAACGCTCTAATCTTTGTCTTAATCTTGACATAATTTTAAGCTTCTGATCGCCATCATCATTTTAGCAACAATATATAGGTGACGGAACAACATTATATATGAGCCAATTTTGAGATATTTATTGCATTGATATATTATACAAGGTCCAATTGTGAACATCAATGCTCTTATCTCCTATGTTTTGTTGAAGAAGTGATATAAATCATTTGATTTTGTTTAGCCATCATTGACTCTGCCAATAATAGCATTGATTATTTGCTCATGTATAGATTGAATGGATAGTCATTGATTTTATGAAGTACTAACCACCGCAAAGCATATTCTAGTTTTTATTTGTCTTGTCTCACAAATGTGCATTATCAAGGATTTCTCTCCTGACTATCTCATTTGGGAAACAATCCTGAAAGGGAACCCATTGTCTTGATCCATTATCCTTAGCCCTTCTTGAACCCAGATTGCATAGGACGCCTCCCTTGACTAGCCCTCCCAAATGTGAAGAGCCCCCATCGAGGTGATGGTGGGAAGCCCTGCTATCGCTTTCAAGCCCCCATCAAGCTCTTAGACCTTTCCTACAAACCGCAGATAATTGTGGCTAAACTCCAAATGCACGCTTTAACCTCAAAACAAAACACATAAATTTTAATAAAAATAAAATAAAATAAATATAAAAGAAATAATAAATAAGAAAGTCCTCAAGATAACCATATGACATGAAGTTTCGTAATTCATCAAATTTCCCTTCTATCAAATACAAACTATAAGTCCAAAAATATCCCAAATTTACAAGAAAAGAGAAAATACCGTATTTATGTAGATACGGCTATTGCAACTTGGCTGCATATTTCTAACAAGACAATAAAAAAAAAAAAAAAAAAAAAAACACGAAATTTCTTTAATTAATTACATGTTACATTAGAGGAAAATAATAAAAAATAATAATTCAACAAATTCCATTTGAAAAATAAAGTAAAAATATCAAACCCTGCTATCAAAATCCGTAATACTTTCACATCCTACTATCAAACCCTAAACGTTAAGAGCGAGAGATTATTTAATTAAAATGTAGAGAATGATAATATAAAGTTATGAATAAATTACTTACATGCGTTCGAGAAGCGTAGATTGGGAATTCGCAGTGAAGGATGAGACGTTGTAGTGCAGTTGGTGTAGAATACCCAGAGATTTCTGAATGGATCTTGAAATTGGGTCTAATGTAGATTTAACATCCATGGGAGTGCCACAATTGCCTGCAGCGGCACCAGGCCTTTGGGTGTCCTTGGGATTTGAAACGAAGAACACCTTTCAAACACGAAGCTGGGATAATCGTTGAGTAAACAGTGAACGACGGTTTTACTATGCGAATGGAGACATACGCATCCCCTTTCAAACACAAAGATGGGATACTCGCTGAGTGAACAGTAAACAACAGTTTTACTATGTGAATGAAGACATACGCATCCCCTCTGCTGTATGTAAGGCATAAGAGCAAATACCGTATTTATGTAGATACGGATCTGGAATAGAACCTATAATTTATGCCCTCCAAGAACTCTTCCCTCTCCTCTAACGTGGAGGCATGTGCATCACACCACGGTTGTGGAAATAAGCAATCACCACGGATTACTGTGATATGAAGCTCATATGTATGCAGATCCAACTTTGTAAGAGAACCTAGAATTTATGCTAAGACTTCCTCCAGGAACTCTTCCTTCTCCTCTGGCGTGAAGGCCAGAGCAGAAGAGATGTATAAGAAAGAATCCCTCTTCGTGGACAACGGTTGGGACTGTACCTGAACTTGCCTCATTCAGTAACAAAACCCTAAAGTTCTATGGAAGCATGAGAAATAGCCTAATTTCCCTTCCGACCGCTTATTTCCTTTTGGCATCCCTAACCTTTCGTGGACCTCTAGATGAAACCAGTCAACGACAAATTTGTGGGGTAATTCGACCCCAACAAACCATATGTAGAGTGTAGAGCATAAGACAAAACGAGACGCCGAAGTGAAATAACCATTCACTACCAGAACAAAGAACTCGAAATTCTTCAGTGTCGGCTTAAAGCTGGGCAGCGCGAGACCCCAACACCAAACTCTCTTGCCTGCGTCCTGCTGCTCAGTGCACACATATGATCATCCTCCACAGAAACTTAAATGTAACCCGTACTCAAAGACGCTAACACCAGCATATAATAATCTTCCCGCGTAGCTCTCCAGGCCACAGATGAACTCGTCTCCGACTGTTCAACCTCCGAAGGCTATACCCAGGAAAGTCTATAAACGCGAACTCGTCTCCGACCGTTCAGCCTCTGAAGGCTATACCCAAGGAAGTCCATAAACGTTGTCTGCATCGCTAACGAAGAAGGTCAACAATTGCTCACGGAATGTGCATCCAACCTGCCAGTAGTTGAATCCAATGTGGATTTTCTGAGATATCTTCCAGTTGATCGTATAATGGAGGACAGAAACAACTGAGTTCTTTAACGATTGTTGGAATACTCCGAGGGTTGTTATGATTATGAGACTGCATAGAAATTCACAGCTCATGCAAGCAACATTGCACGCGTAGGGTCGAAGAGACAGGGGTTTGGTACTGAGAACCGAAGGGCGGGCATGTGGGCCTCATGCGAGGACCCACGATGTCGATTCACGAGTAATTTTTTTTATTATTTTTTATTTTTTTTTAATTTGTTGTTTTGTTGTTTATTTTTCTTATTATTAATTTAATTGTTTTAATTTTTTTTTACTTATTTTAATTATAATTATTTAAAAAGAAAACAAAAGGGAGGGTTTCAAAAAAAAAAAAAAATATTTAAATTTTAAATTAAATTAAGTTAACTAATTAAATAAAAATTTAGTTAAATTAATTAAATTAAATTAAGTTAAAATTAATTAAATAAAAATTAAATTAATTAAATTAAATTAAAATTGATTGGGTATTTTGATTTTTTTATAAGTAGAACAAAAGAAAAATTTATGGAGTCCGTGGGAATTGAACCCCGAACCTCCCCACCGATCAAAGTCTTGGAAAAGGCCATCCAACCGGCGCACCACACCGTATTACTTTTACAAATAAATTCACAAATAAATACTTTAACTGTCATACCCAAGACCACCCACCAAGCGAAGCGTCTTAAGAACACCACTAACGCCGAAAGGAACATAGCGCTGGTGAACGCCAAAACGGGGCTGGCAGTTGGGGATAATTGTTTAGATGTCGTGG
>SNQJ01S0015092.1:294558-311516 GCA_010110895.2 Picea sitchensis | reverse complement strand
GTCTCTCCGAATCTTTGATACCCAACTTGGTGCGCAAGGTATGGAAGATATTTGTGAAATCTAGCACTGCTTGGTCTCTTTCTTGCCGCAGTGTGGTCCATTTGGTATACATGTCGTCATAACTTCCAATAGGGTAGTATTATTCCTTAATAGCATCCCTGAAGGATTCCCAGGTGGTTGTGACTGAAAATAATTAGGTTTCCTCTATTTCCTTTTGCTCACAGAAAGTTTCCCACCAATCTTTGACATGGGGAACAGCTTTGAGGAGCGCAAAAGTAATATTTTCTTTATTCGAAAAGTTATGGATAGAAAAATACCCTTCTAGTAGATTTAACCACTTGTCTACAGCATCTTTGTCTATCTAACCTTCAAATATAGGAATATCGAAGTTTATTTGTACCTTGAAGGGGGCAACGCCTCCGTTCAAAGAAGATGCATCACCTGTTGGTAGCCGCCGAAGGATTTGCGCGAAACTATCCATCATCTCGTTCCTCTGTTGCGTGAGGGATTCCTCAATCAACAGTTTGAAAGGATATCATGTCCTATCATATTTTGTTTCTCCTACCATGGTAGGTCACTTGGGCATGCGAGAGCTTCTTTCCTCAAGAGAAACAAGCTCGAGACCCAACTCTTTGTACTCCGACCTCGTTGGGGACATGCATTAAGACGACAAGGAGCAGACCGCTCTAATACCACTGATCCGGATTTTATGAGTAGAATGAAATGAATACAGATGATCAATAGGTTCTTAATACAAAATAACAGAGATACAATAAAACTGGTTTTCTATTCAATAACGAAATAAGCTAAAATTGTAAAATGCAGCGGAAACAAGCTTGCTGGAATGGTGGCGGCTTATCTCTGAGAAGAGATGTGACGGTAGTGCACATTCACAAGAAGATGGTTACAATGAGGCTTTGAAGGCCTTTTTACAATAAGAAATAATTTAAAAAACCCTAGACATCCAAAAACCTAACCCTAGGAGATGAAGCGCCAAAAGTCATGCAGGCCATGTTTGGGTAAGTTAGTACATCAACTTCCCGGGGTCATAACTTTTGCATACGATCTCTGTTTTCGGCTTGTGATAGCCCATTGGAAACGTATCATCGAGGAGATTCATTTTGGGGGCTCAATAATGCATTTGGCTATCATTGAGGAGCTTGATCCCGAAAAACCTTCATTTAGGCCCTCAAAATGGCCCTGAAAGTTAAAACTGCTAAAAATAGTAAATTGCCAAAATTGTCAGAAAACTGTTTTGACCCAATTGGAAAAGGTGGGTGGACACTGATATCCATCTGGATCAGCACAGATAGAACTGTAATCTTTCACCTAACATATTATAAATCACAATTCTGTGGACGTAGCCCTAGGGAGAGGGTGAACCATGTATATCCTATTGTTGCGTGTGATTAGTGTTGTGTTCTTTACTCTGCTACTTTGATGATACATTAGTATGTTATATCTAATATATAATTGTGCAAAGTAGGTGTATGCTTGGAAATAATAATCTGATCTCCATGTGTGGTTGCCTTGATTCCACTTTCATTTCCTCTAGTTGTAGACACCTCTGTACTGCAACCCCCTATTGCTACTTCGGGTGAGACTTCATCTGCTTCGCAGGTGTTGCCGAAAGGGACAATATTTAGGGCTTGTTGGTGCACTATTAGAGTTGAACCCTAGGTATGCCCCTATGCCAACAACCCTCCTTCGGGCTGGCTGATTCATAAAAGGTTGGTTGGGCATCATTCCAGTAGGAATGTTCTGATGGGGGTTATAAAAATTGCCCCCAGCCAGATTGGATCTAGGTTGGGGTTTCCCAAAGCATGAAAATGACCTCCTCCAGGTGTGAATCTGGAGGATAGAGGTAGATTCGTCATGCCAAATGTGTTGGTCGAAATCAACACCGAGGAGGTAGGGGTATAGGACAGAACTTGAGCAGAAGTTTGTCTACTAGACTGGTTGTTCCACCCAAAAGCAAGAGGATTAGACTCGAGGTTAAAAGTAGGAATACCTCCCATATTAGGAGTCGTTTGAGGGATTTGAGAACCACCAAATGAAAATTGAGTATAAGGAGGTGTATTTCCCCCAAGCCCAATGCTAGCCCCCAATGCTAGCATTAGGGCCAACAATTGGGATGGCGTTCGAAAACTGTGAAGTAAAGTTTGGCATACCATAGGAAAAAAGGACTAGAGGCCATAGGGATGGACTGAAGATTATAGCTCGGTGAGTGACCAAGATACCCAAATCAGTTCGAGGCAAGAGATTGAGCATTCACTATAGGTCAAGCCATATTAATGATAGGTTCCTCCGACACTACAACCATTGTGGTTGTAGGAGTCAAAGGGGTTCCATTAACTATAGTAGGTGTGGGAGTTGAAGTTCTCCCAGTGTTCTAAAGGATAGGTTCAGTACTCATCCTTGTAGAATCACAAGCCTGAACAGTGGAGGTGTGTGTACCATGTCTAATAACTCTATGCCCTTTAGAAGGCGAAGACTCGAAATCTGGTGATAGTTGTAGCAAGCGACAGGACCGTTGAGGACATTGGTATGAATCCATGATGACTTAATACTCTAAAGACAAAAAAAAAATCCTAAGGCCGACTAGTAATCAAAGAGCACACAAAAAATCAAACAGCCAATATGCACACAAGTGAGGTAAAGTGGCTGAAAATGGCCTCCCTCTCTAAAGAAGGTATGTCTCGCCCAAGAGGGGCCTGAGACTCCCTGCTAAATATCAGAGGTAACAAAATCAATTATAAGGGCCCTCGTGGGCTTAACAACTAGTTGGTCAAATCCCCCCAGAGAGGCAATCCTCCATAAAGGTTGTGTGTTGTCCGACCCTTATCTGACCCAGGGTACCTGTAGAATAACCCATGCAAGTAACCTATGTGTAACCTAAGTCAAGCAACTAATCAACCAATGTATAATCTATTAACACTTTGTAATTTGCCCAAGGCTATGGAGGCAATGACAGAAGCAACATTGAAACCACTTCAAGTCAAGGATCTATCCCTCCAAGACTCAGAGAGGGATCTCTCTGTCTGATATAACTTTGCTGGAAATAAGATATTAGGCTAGATAATGGGTTCATAGTTTGGATTTTGAATTGGTTGGGTTGAAACAATAGATGAGGTTCATTGGGAAATGGAGTCACAGAGACATATTTAATCAAAACAAATCTCTACAGGGAAACTTACAGGGAAAGATAGGAACCCTAATTGGATTTTGGAGATTGTAGAGTGGTGTGAAAGAAAAGGTGAGAAGAGAGGATGGTAGCAGAGAAATGAAGAATTCTGGCACTATCCTCTAGCAGAAAACATAAAGATTATCCAAAAGCCAGACACGGAGTGTACCTTTAAACAAATTCTGCTCTTAATTTACCATTGAATAATCATAAGAAAACAACATATAACAGGGAAAAACATATAATAGAAGGACACTTCACCAACAGATGTGCCACAAGAATCCTGTAAATGCATGTATATTATTTCTGCCAAAATTGTCATGTACACCAGCTCCAAATCTATACAATGATACCTTTCAATAGGGTCCAACTTCCCCTACTCTATCAAAAACATATGTATAAATCACAAACACAATCCTTAGGCTCAGGAGATCGAATTTGATCCTCCTGGAAAACAATAGCAAGTAAATCCCAAAAATATATGAACTGACAACTGGGCCGAATCTGCTGAAAAAAGGGGTCAACTCAAACATTTGTTTCTCCCAATCGGTGACACCTGTGAAAAAAATATAGGATTTTTTTGTAGATGATTTTTTCTGGAGAACAAACCTCCTTTGGTTTCTCCAATTTCGTCTCCATCTCTCTGAAACAGCTCCCGCAAAATCAGGAATGAAATAGGAAAATTTGGAAACCTGAAAAAAGGGGATGAAATATGGATTTGATTCTCCCAACTAGTGGCACCTGTGCAAAATATGAAAGAGGTTTTTGTTCTTCAGCCCGTGTTGAACAAAAACCTCTCTCAGTTTTTTAAATTTCGTTTCTATTTACCCGGAATCCACCTCGAAAGTAGAACTGTTAAATAGGAAAAAACATGATTTTTTCATTTTTCAGATGGGCGGTTTTGGAGGGCAGAGTGGTTTTGGTCGGACCCCCCTTGAGGTGGTAAGTCGTATTGGGAGGGGGGGGGTCTGAGTTCACCCTGAGGTGACACCTGTCCTGGGTGGTTTTGGATATCGGACCCCCTCTCGTTAAATCTCAGATGGCAAGGGGGGGTTCGAGTTGATTAATGGACATTGATTTAAGTTTGTTTGGGATGTGATGTGATGTGAGGTAAGTTAACACGTTTTTGTTTCTTGTTTTAATTTTTATTATTTTGTATTATGCTTTTTAATTTTGTTTTGTTTATTTGTTTCTTTTTGTTTTATATGTTTTGTTGTTATGTTTTGTATTTTATTTGTTTTATTTTTATTACATTTAGTATTTAATATTTGTTTTTATTTTGTTATTTATTATATTGTAATATTTTAATTAATTTAAATTCTAAATTGTTTTATTTATATATGTTTTTTATGAAATATTTTAATATATGTTTTTTATGTTTTTATTTTTTATTTTATAATCAACATTTAATTCTAATAAACTAACTTAACTACTAACTTAATTACGAATTTAATTAATTAATTACTAACAAGATTAACCTAGCTTATTAGTCTAATTACACTAACTTTATTAACCTATTTACTAACTACTAACATTATTAATTAATCTAATCCTTTATTTATTATCAATTACCTTATTAAACTAACCAATATGTTATTATCCTAAGTTTGTTTATGCAGGGATGAGTGGCGGGCGAGATGTAGTCAACGGGACAAATGGACAAGGGAGTGAGGGCACGGAGGTGGATGAAGGATGCAGTAGGGTGATGAAGGATCGGGCGAAATGGATGGAGGGGAAAATGAAATCAACCGAGCCAGATGTCTTCATCACGAGAGCAATGCCAAATCACCAGCCAAAGAATCAAGTTACCTATGATTATAGGACCCCTAACATAGGCTCCATTTGGGGATGGCAGATCTTTCAGGAGGTGTCAAGAACCATTGAACTCTGAACATGAAGACCAATGCTTTATTCATTGCGATGATCCTGAAATCTTATTCTGCAACCTGTACCTGTTTTGATCTTTCAACTGAAACCAAATCAAAATGAACACTGCTAAAAAAGAAATGCTCGGAATGCTGAGCTTATTCACACTCTCCTATCCTAATCTACTGCAATCACTTCTCAATTAGGTAATGGAAAAATGCCAATGAATCCACTCCAGCAGTTGATCCAATAACTTTTTTTTTTCACTGTTTTTAATAAGCATCAGAACTAGAGCTTGCAAAGGCGTTAATGATTGATTTCCAGTCTGATCTTTACAACAGAGACCTCAGCAATCCTGAAGAACAAAAGTAATGCCAGAAATAGATTGGGGCTCTGCAGTGAAAAATTTCTCCATATAGGTAGCTATAGGATCAAGGTAGAACTGAAATGTTCCTTGATTTTTAAATTCAGCCAAGTCAGCAACATGATCTGGCATTGTATCTATGTTATTTGCATCATCATATAATTTATGATATGACTGCAGTTGTTCTGGTAGGTTTAGCAGTAAGACTGTTGTTGAACTAGATTGTGAATTTGATTTCCTAACCATGTCAAGATCATAACATCTTTTCAACTCATGACTGGTGAATGAAGAATTATTTTGACCACACAGGTCATCCAACCGATCAGCTATTGGATCCTAAAAACACTGACAAGATTGTTGCATTGATTCAAGTGAAATTTCATGACTTTCTGTGTGTTTATCCTTCAACATTTGTTCAAGAGTCTCCTTCAAAATTTGAAATGAATTATAATCTGGTGGTACATAATTACATTCCACTTATTCAAATCTTGTTTCGAGCTCTAGACTTCCATCTGGACTTTGAAAATCAAGGGAAATTAGTCACTGTGATTTTGGGTCTAAAACAGGTCCCATGTCATCAATGACATCCTTTACTGACTCATCAGAAAATTTTATGTCTTCACTATTTACAACTTGCCTAGAGTTTGTTTTCAGAAATTGAAAAGATGAGAAACATAAGGGTAGAGTGTTTCCACTTACTCTGATATTTTATGCACTTTGATCATTGCTAACATAATTGGTATGCGTAGATAAATTGTGTTGTTGGGATTGCAAATGATCTTCTTCCTCCCAACAGTATGCTGCTAATTTCTCTGGAAAATCCATCTTGATATCATCCTCATCATACTGATCATGCTTGGGTAAATCATCCATGAATGAAATGTCATCAAACATGCACATCATATCAGTTGATGGCTCTTCAACAAGCTAAGTTGGAGTTTCATCTTTGACTGTGTTATGAATTGAATACATGAAACACTCATTATCCAATCCATGATACCAAGGATGAGCTGGAAAAAGCTTGGGGACATTGATCTTTGTCCTTTCTGGAACTAATGGAACATGTGGTCTTTGAACAACAAGTTCATCCTTTCTACTAATCCTCTGCATCATCTCTCTTAAGGTGTTTGCCAGAACATCTAGTTTCACTTCTGAAGATGTTATTAGTTCCTTTTTTGTTCTATATTTCTCTTCTGCCCTTAGCTTGGACCTTTTGTTTAGTAAGTTAGCTTCCACATCAACTGCAATCTTTTTCATTTCTTAAAGTCTTGCAATGTTCCTTTCTCTTAATTGGAATGTCATCTCAGGATCAAAGGCATATGGGTAATGCAAGTGAGTTGATCCCGGGGGTGGCCTTATATTAGTAGGCATTGCATGATATACCTTATTGAACCTTGTTGAAAACTGAGGTATTGTCTCCCCTGGTTGTCTTTTCAAATGGTCATATTCTTCTAGGATGAAAAATACATTTCTCATGATCACCCATCGATCTAGGAAAATTTTTACAAACTGATGGAAATTGCTAATGCTTGCAGCTAGAAGATTCTTAAACCAATTCTTGACTTTACCTTGCAATGATAGGGAAAACATTCTGATATAGACATCATCATATTCTACCTCAAACAGATCAAGAAAATCCTCAAGATTTTGGATATGCTTTTCAGCAATGATCTTTACATTTTCTCCATCAAACCTAGGCAGATTATTGATGTAATTGACAGGGAGGTCATGGAGAATAGGAGGCAAATCTAGAGGCTTGTATCATTCTGGGATTTTCATAGGTATATGAGGTAAAGCAAGGGGCTTATAACTAACTAGAATTTGAACAATGGCAGGAGATAAAGCACGAGTCTCATGTCTCACTGGGCTTTCCACAAGTGTATGAGTATGTACATGATTTACAATTTGGGACATAGTCTCTTGAGGCTCATCAATTAGCAGGTGGTTAATGCAATCTTCAACAATGTACTTTTGATCAAGTTTAGAATAACATAGAACATAATTACAAATAAAACAAAAGATGTATTGAATGCAATTTGGGCTTGAGTACTTGATCTTTCTAGGCTGCTTGGTCATGCTTCAGGTTCTTCCTCCAGTGGAGTCTTTGAGTTGGCACTGTCTGGAGCTGATTGGAGTCGCCAAGTGAAATATTTCGTCCTTCTTGTGTCTAGTCAATGTCCACCATCGGTGATCAGATCTGGAACTTGAAGTGCACTACTGGAGAAGTTCCCCAGTTTGGTCGCCATTATGTTAGCACTCTGTAATTTGCCCAAGGTTGTGGAGGCAGTCACAGAGGCAACGTCAAAACCACTTCGAGTCAAGGATCTATCCCTCCAAGACTCATAGAGAAATCTCTCTGTCTAATATAACTTTGTTGGAAATAATATATTAGGCTATATAATGGGTTCAGAGTTTGGATTTTGAATTGGTTGGGTTGAAACAATAGATGAGAGTCATTGGGCAATGGAGTCACAAAGACAAATTTAATCAAAATAGATCTCTACAGGGAAACTTACAAGGCAAGATAGGCACCCTAATTGGATTCTGGATATTGTAGAGTGGTGTGAAAGAAAAGGTGAGAAGAGAGGATGGTAGCAAAGCAATGAAGAATTATGGCACTATCCTCTAGCAGAAAACATAAAGATTATCCAAAAGCCAGACACAGAGTGTACCTTTAAACAATTTTTTCTCTTAATTTACCATTGAATAATTAGAATAAAACAATATATAACAGGGAAAAACATATAACAGAAGGACACTTCACCAACATATATGCCACGAGAATCCTGTAAATATTTGTATATTATTTCTTCCAAAACTGTCATGTACACCAGTTCCAAAGCTATACAATGATACCATTCAACAGGGTCCAACTTCTCCTACTCTATTACAAACATAGATATAAATCACAAACACAATCCTTAGGCTTAGGAGATCGAATTTGATCCTCCTGGCTGAAAATAGAAAGTAAATCCCAGATATATCTTAATTGAAAACTGGGCCAAAACTGCTGAAAAAAAGGGGTCAAATCAGACATTTGTTTCTCCCAATCGGTGGCACCTGTGAAAAAATTGTATGAGGTTATTGTATATGATTTTTTCTGGAGAAAAAATGTCCTTTGGTTTCTCCAATTTCATCTCCATCTTGCTGAAACAACTCCCGCAAAATCAGGACTGAAACAGGAAAATACGGAAACCTGAAAAAAGGGGATAAAATATGGCTTCTATTCTCCCAACTGGTGGCACCTGTGAAAAATATGAAAGAGGTTTTTGTTCTTCAGCCCGTTCTTAACAAAATCTCTCTGAGTTTTTTAAATTTAGTTTCCATTTACCCGGAATCCACCTCGAAAGTTGAACTGTTAAACAGGAAAAAACACGAGTTTTTTACTTTTCAGATGGGTGGTTTAGGAGGGCAGAGTGGTTTTGGTCGGACCCCCTAAGGTTGTAAGTAGTCTTGGGAGGGGGGTCCAAGTTCACCCTGAGGTGACACCTATCCTGGGTGGTTTTGGATATCGGACCCCCGTCTCGTTCAAGCTCGAATGGCAAGGGGGGGTCCGAGTTGATTAATGGACGTTGATTTAAGTTTGTTTGGGATGTGATGTGATGTGAGGTAAGTTAACACATTTTTGTTTCTTGTTTTAATTTTTATTATTTTGTATTATGTTTTTTAATTTTGTTTTGTTTATTATTTTCTTTTTGTTTTATATGTTTTGTATTTTATTTGTTTTATTTTTATTACATTTTGTATTTAATATTTGTTTTTATTTTGTTATTTATTATATTGTAACATTTTAATTAATTTAAATTCTAAATTGTTTTATTTATATATGTTTTTTATGAAATATTTTAATATATGTTTTTTATGTTTTTATGTTTTATTTTATAATTAACATTTAATTCTAATAAACTAACATAACTACTAACTTAATTACTAATTTAATTAATTAATTACTAACAAGACTAACCTAGCTTATTAGTCTAATTACACTAACTTTATTAACCTATTTACTAACTACTAACATTATTAATTAATCTAATCCTTTATTTATTATCAATTACCTTATTAAACTAACCAATATGTTATTATCCTAAGTTTGTTTATGCAGGGATGAGTGGTGGGCGAGATGTAGTCAACGGGACAAATGGGCAAGGGAGTGAGGGCGAAGAGGTGGATGAAGGATGCAGTAGGGTGATAAAGGATTGGGCGAAACAGATGGAGGGGAAAATGAAATCAACCGAGCTAGATGTCTTCATCACGGAAGCAATGCCAAATCACCAACCAAAGAATCGAGTTACCTATGATTATAGGACCCCCTAACATAATCGATGCACAGGCGATCAATCGTAAGTCAGGTCCACCGTATGGGCAGGGTAGAAAATCCTGAAACCTTGAAAGTACCACCTCTCACGGAGGTAAAGGCACTAGCAAGATCCCTAGATATGAATAGATCCCCAGAAATATCTTTGACGCTAAGAAGGTATCGAGGGGGATATCCCTTCAACCAACCTCACGCGACATCGTGATTAACTCCGGTGTGAGCGGAGCCTCCTGGTAACCAATTATAAAATGGATTTCTCCACTCCCTTTGTCAAACACATGTTGATTTAATTGCCTTGGAGAAGTTTACTCACAAAATCCTATTCCAAGGCACTAAATCCTAAGCTAGTTTGTGCACCCTAGAAAATAAAATCGTGACTAATCAATTTTAAATTATAGCGTTAATTTTTGTGGTTGTGTTTACTCAAAAAGGTAGGGTAGTGAAACTCATGATGTTATGACTCAACAAGAAAAGTAAATATGAATATAATGCAAAGTCCTAACTTCAATTTTCAATGAACGATATGCTTCTAATAACAAATGCAATTTTAAATTTCAACACTGCAATTCTGAATAAAAAATGCAATATTTCTTTACATGCACTAAGCTAATGACAAAGACTCAAAAGATTCAAAATGCCAAGTAATGCAAAATGCCAAATATTTTTGCATTTTCAATAGAAGAAAAATGAAAATGCATGGATTGAACAACAACTTGATATATAAAACTCTATTGTGTATAGAAAGAGATAACTCAAGCAAAATACCAAGGAGCAAAACACCCAGCCCAATGTAAAAGGACAATAAAAATGAAAACGTGATGAGAAAAACTCTGCCCAAAAATTCAACCTCGAACAGGTTTCCTGTCATCCCGCAAGCACTTAACAGTCACTACAGAGACCCAAGAAGACTCAACAAACATCAAATCCCACCCACCAACCACCACACCCAGAAAACAAGAGAATAAGGTTGATGTACGCGACTGTTCAGTAAACCAGAGTGTATGTACGCAACTTGCAGAGGGACACTGTTGGCACAGGGGCATACCCAGGTTTCAACGCTCAAGAGCGCACCAAAAAAACCCTAACTACCGGCCCTTTCAGAAACACCTAGGAAGCAGATGAAGTCTCACCTTGGTAGAGGCAGGGGTGGTTGTAGGAATCACATGTTTGCAACCTTAGCTGGGACACCAGTCTGTTATTATAGCACTTAGAAATCATCTAACATGGTTTATCCATCAATATTCAACCCTTACAGCACTTCGCAGATAGCACAGAGCATCGTAGTGAGTACTTAGATCTAAGATAATTCAACACTTAGCCACAACAAGATAGATCAAGTTCCACAGATCAAGCACTAAGCATCTTACATATCAGATCTAACATTCATTCCTATCTCAGAAGCACAAAGCATAAATGAATCTATCTAATCACATCAAGCACTTAGCTAAGAAGGACATAAACACATTAGGTCGAAGCACAGAGCACAATACACAAAGTATCTATTTATAGATTAAAAAATTGGGCCTAAACGTGGGTGAACCCATAGGTCGGCATCCCTTTCCCGTTACATTAACCCAAAACCCTAAAGGGACCCAAAAATAGGTCTAGTTTCCCTAATTTTTGCTTCGCGTTGTGCTCCATCTTTGGCAAGTTGTCGAAGTCCCAAAAATGGTCAAATATGACCAAGTATTCTTCAAAACTTGGTCAAGGGCCAACAGGCCCCCAACACTCACCTATGACTCGTCCGAAGTCACTTTGGTCTGATCAATTCTGCCTCGAATGCCTCAAGCTTGGCTTGAGCTGCTTTGACCTGCTGCAGTGCGGCAGCCTCTTGCTCAGTGAATTCCTGGATCGTTGTGTCATTGAGTGGTCCTTCCAGGCACTATTCTGTAGTGATGACAACCTGTTCAAGTTCAACTCCCTGGATTTCAAGTTTAGTGAACAGTTGGCATGCCTTTTCTTGGATTGGTTGAAGTTGTTGGGAGACTTCCATCACTTTACTTTGCAGCGTATGTACCTGTTGTTGGGTTGTGCGTTGTTCTACAAACCTCTTCATTCTTTCGACTGGGGTCAATGTCTTTATCTGCGCTTGTAGCGTGTCTGCATGCTTCTTTGCTTCTTGGAGCTGTGCCTCCAACGTCTACAATTCTGGATTCTCTACGAGGGTTTCATAAGTCTGGGCGCCTCTAGAACTCAGTTGCTTGCATTCCAAGGAAAAGGTTTTTAATCGGCCAACTTCACTTCAAGCAGTGGCCTCTCTTAGATCTCGTATTTCTTGGGGGGTCTCGGGCACGGTGCGAAGCTCCAGATCACTGATGCGCTGTTGGAGTTGTTGGATTACTTCTTCCAGTTGGGTCACCTATTGTGGGATATGGTCTTCCATCTTCACTTCTATGACCATCATAGAGTGAAGTGCTATGTGAACCCTTTCCTATACTTCAACTTGCTCTGCTAGCAACTGATCCTTGTGCTGCTGTAACTGTGCCTTTTCCTCATCCCACTTCATTTTGAGGGCAATATTTTCTCATTCTGCCTCACTCTGTTGTTCTAGAAGTGCGTTCTTTGCTTGCATCAAAGCCTGGATGGCTTGTGTTGTGTCTTCTTGAGCTCGTCAAAGGCGATCTTTGACTTGATCAGTGATCTGGTGTAATTGAGTGGGCTCGTCACCTATTCCTGATGTTCCACTTATCAAGGGAACTGTAGAAACTGCTCGGCTGGACTGGAGTGCCTGCTACACTTCTTGGAGTTCACTCTTGATTCGGTTGAATATCTCCTTCCTCCTGCTTTGCTTCTTACTTTTCTGCGAGCTCTAGTGAAACATCATTCAGTGCAACAATTAAGAAGTCGAAGTCCTCTGGGGTAAGGGTAGTTTTAAGCGTGGTCCGGGTGACCCTAGATTTCTTTCAGGAGGAGGGCTTTGCTGGTGTAATCTTTATTTTCATGGAGGGATCCTCCTCCTCTCTAGGCGAAGTAACCTCGCCTCTATTTTGCTCAACTTCTGTGCCACCTAGTTCGTCACCATCACCTCCCTGCGCATGTGAGATCTAAGTAGTCCTCGTGGACATCCTAGGGACATCTTCAACTTCGTCATCCTTCTTAGTCTTTCTTGGCCTAGGTGCATCCGGCATAGCTTCAGGGCTTTCCATGTCAGACATGTCTGCGAGGTCCGCTGCAACAAGGAGGTCCGCCAACCATTCCTTGGTAATTTCCTCCAAGTCATCTTCTGTCAACTTGTAGTAGGATTGGAGCTGTTGTTTATGCTCATCACCACACATTGTAATATAGGTGAACTGGAGGTCCGCGCTGAATTTCATCAAAGTTCTAAACCTATGAAGTATGTTTGGGGTGATTCGCGGTGTAGACTGAATTGCATTCTTCAGTTGGTTGAAATAGGTGTGGAAGACAGCATTGGACTGCCATTGCTTGTTCATGTCGCTGGAGTACCACAGCGTACAGAAATTCACGGCTAGTAGTTCGAAAGGTTCAATCTCCGAAAAAGTGGCTACCTCTGGCAGTTCCCAATAGATGAAAGAGATGAGTATGAGCAACCAACTAAATTGGAACTCATACCCTTATTCTTACGCTCCTCTACAATCCATATCTAACTTGTTTACAAGATACTGTGCCCAATTCATCTGTAGTCCCTCGGTGCACTTCCCTGTGAGGTCAACTACGAAGCCAATAACCTGTGTTGGTCTGTTCTTGCGAACTAACTTGCCCGCGATCAGCTGACAAGCAAGGCACACTGCGCCACTCTGGATAGAGGCTACCTTGTAGCCTCGCATACCCTTCTCTACATCACCATAAGTTTCTTTTACCCACTGTGCTAGTGCTCGGTCTGAGGTCTTTCCTGGGTAAAAGTCCTATGGGTCAGGGCCTTGCATGCTAAGTATTGTGATCCGATTGATTAGAGTCAGATCCAAAGTGATGCGGTGGTCCAACCATAAGTATATGTCGTGGTAGCAAGACAGCAGCAACTTGACGCATGCATTGACTTCCTTGTGTCGGTCGAAGTGAGGGATCTTCATTACATTGAGCAGTGTGGACTGCGCGAGGTTCTGGGTCCAGGACTGCAGGACAATCTTAGGATTTCTACCTCTGGTCTTGGTTAAGTACTTATGTGGAGCTAACATGCTATAGATTTTGTGATCTCCAAGGTTAAAATCACTAAATTTCAGTGTTGCGAGCTTATCCTGGTCAACACATACTGCGCGCACCCCTTTCGGAAGATACGCAGTGATCAAGGCATACTCAAAGTCTCTAGGTACACTATCGTGGTTAATCTTTCCGCTCAAAGGTGGTATGTAAACCGATAGAATGCATGGGATCAGCTTGGCATTTGCAATATCATCTCTGTACTTTGTTCTTGTCTCGGTCGTGGTTCTGGAAGGTCCTTCTCTGTGAGCAGTGGAGGGAGAAGCTTGGACTCCTCCTATTTATGATGCTTGCACATATACAGACATCCTTCTTTCTAACATGACTCTCTTAGTCATTAATTCGGTCAAAACTTCTTCAACTACTTTCTCAACAGCGTTGAGCTCATCCGACATACAAGCTTGGGTCAACTAGTTCAGGTGTGAAAATGAATTCAGAGACTATGATGAACAGTATGGGAACAAGGCAACGATCGCAAGGTGAAGTAATCTCAAGTTTCGGGCTCAAATTCTCATTTAGAAAAAGTATTTTCGATGCATGGTGCGACGAACTAAGTAGGGAAACTTAGCAACGGTCGGCTTGCAACGGGTAAGCGACTTCATGTTCTGCCCATATGGCACAGTCTAATGGTCTAGTGGTGAGCCATAAATGTTTTTCAACCCGTTCGGAGCAAAATTCGAATGGTTATATTGGCTTCCAACGGCTATATTTTTGTGCCATGGAAAAGTGCCATAGGTTGTTGTTCTGATATCCCGACAAAGCTCGATTCCTGTGATTTTTCCTTCTGCGAAGTTTCCTCTGGAGTCTTCTGTAATTTTCCGATTTTGGCCCTCTTCTTACTTATATTCCTATCCTTTTTCCTAGTAAGCTTCATCTCGTTCATCCTTTTTCCATTCTGATTCTTATCTTCTCTTGACATAGTCAATTCGCGCTGCTTAGGTTCTGTCTTCAGATCCAAGGGTAATACTCCTTCATCATATGGATTAGGTATTTCGGTCTTCTATGGTTCCTCTAATGCTATTATAACTTTGATACCTAGGTCCCTGGTGTTCAATGGCTTAGGTCTATCCTCTTGTTCTTTCATCAAGTAGGAGATCCTTCTAGACATAAATTCTATGAGTTCTTGCTTCTTCTGTTCTAGAGAATCCTTTTCTTATTTTCTCTGGGTCTGGTCTTTTTCAATCCAGATCCTGCCTAACAAAGATGGAAATGGGGTGTGATCCTCAATAAATTTAATAACTTCGAATTCTTCCTCTGTCAAAGTTCCATGGATACTCATAGTTATCTGGGTAATTCTGCCACATAGGGTTACCATTTTTCCTTTAAACAATCTGATGGTTCCTTGTGAAGGGACCAGAGCAGGCCTTCCTAAGGTTTCCCAAGTGCTTTATATCATAATGTTCATCGGTTTTCCCTCATCCAGAGCACAGTCAATGTCGAAGTCTCCTATTCTTACTTCAATTTTCTCCTTTTCTTTGAAGATTTCTGACAAACTGACATCCTTATGGTCATCTAGGGTTTCTTTTATTTTCAGTAACATGATCTCTGATTCTTTCTGGGGTTCCTCTATAATTTTAGTCTCTTGATATCCTTTAGAGTTTTCTTGTTCCATATTCATCTTTTCAAGTCTAGAAATCATTCTAGGGCATTCCAATAATTCATGGTCCATTTCTTTACAACAGAGGCAGCTAGGGTTTCTCCCAGGGTATTCCTTAGCAAGATGTCATGGTCTTCTTCAATTGTAGCAAAGAGTTAATCATCTCTTTCTCTTCAATGATCCCCAACTCTTTTTGTACTGTGTGCTAGGATCATAAGGGCTAGCCTGGAAAAATTTATTTCTAGGGTTCTGCATCCATTGGTTAGTTCAAAAACTCTTTCTATGCATAGGTATAACATATCTTTCACTATTCCTATCAGATCTATTCATATCAAACTTTCTTTTATCTAACAATTCTCTAGTTTTTATGCTGAGACAAAATTTATCAAGTATACCTAAATCCATACGTTAGAAATAAAATTTTCACTTATTTGCTTCCACGGGGCACAAAGCTTTTAGATCTAAAACTTGAACTATTCTTACCTTTACTAGAGGATAGAGCCTACAGATCTTACCTCTTTTCTATAGAAATTTCTACTTTTACCTTTCTTAGAGCACAAAGTGTTCAGATCTCACTTTTCTTCAATATCAACATCTTTTCTTGTAGATCTGACCCCTTTCCTTCAGATCTGACCTTTCTTTCCCGACATAAAGCTTCGCAGGTCAAGTAGAATACTGCACACTAGGGAAACAGATCTAGGCACAGAGCTTATTTCGCACAAATATTTTTCTTCTTTAGTTCCCAACAATCACAGTTTCAGGTCCTGGCAATGGAACCATTTGTTGGCACAGGGGAAGACCCAGGGTTCAACGCTCAAGAGCCCACCAACAAAACCCTAACTACCATCCCTTTTGGAAACACCTGCGAAGAAGATGAAGTCTCACCCGAGGTAGAGGCAGGGGTGGCTGTAGGACTCACATGTCTACAACCTTAGCTGGGACATCGATATGTGATTATAGCACTTAGCAATCATCTAGCATGGTTTATCCATCAATATTCAACCCTTACAACACTTCGCAGATAGAACAGAGCATCGCAGTGAGTACTTAGATCTAAGATAATTCAACACTTAGCCACAACAAGATAGATTTGGTTCCACAGATCAAGCACTAAGCATCTTACATATTAGCTCTAACATTCATTCCTATCTCATAAGCACAAAGAATAATTGAATCTATCTAATCACATCAAGCACTTAGCCAAGAAGGAGATAAGCACATTAGGTCAAAGCACAGAGCACAATACACAAAGTTACCATGGTTCACCCCCACCATAGGGCTACGTCCACAAGATCTTCTTCTTTATTATCTCAGTCAAGCAGTTACAGCACAAAACTTCAACAATCCTTGCTTCACATAGGACAGAATTGTTGGAAGATTGGTTGTTGTCATTGATGTCAACCCTAGTCATGGGTTTTGGACCAGAAGATTGATGAAGTTATTTGGACATGAAGGAAAATGAAAATGAATATAC
>SNQJ01S0015092.1:276140-290087 GCA_010110895.2 Picea sitchensis | reverse complement strand
ATCAAAGAGAAGAATGTTACCTGGAGGGAATTCCAGAAAAACTTTGAAAATAAATACTTAACTAAGAGATACTATGACAGAAAGATGAAAGAGTTATTTGAACTCAAATTGGGAAACATGACTATAGATGAATATGAAAGAAGATTCCTAGAGTTGTTGAAGTATGTCCCTTTCATCAAAGATGAGACTGTCAAAATCCAAAGATATTTGAGTGGACTGCCAGCTTTTCTTAGTGACAAGATCCAATATGATGATCCTAAAACTATGGAAGAAACCATAAGGAGAGTGAAATGCTTATATGATCAGCATAAAGGAAAGCCTACTTTCCAAAGAGCTTGGGAAGACAAGAAGAAGTTTAAGAGGGAACAAAGGCAGAAGGGGAACAAGCCACCCTTTTTTAGGAATAATCCTCAAAGACAACCATTGTTTAGAGAGCTCAGGATGGTTGAAGTAGGTGGACAAAGGCTAAGACAACCACCTATGCAATGTTGGGGTTGTAAAGGGGATCACAAGTATATATATTTCCCTCACACAAGTGACAAAGTGAGAGTTGTCCACAATGTTCAGCAAGCAGAAACAGTGGAGGACATGGGTAGTAGAATGCCAAGGATCTATGCAGCCCTGGACAACAAGCAAGTTGAGTTTCAATCACACAGGATTGAAGTTGAAGGTATGATCAATAACCATGCCTTTACTATTTCAATTGATTCAGGGGCTAGTCGTAGTTATATAGATCCAAAGGTAGTGGAAAGGTTGCAATTTCCAAGGAGAAATCATGTGAAATCTTGGTTGGTGCAGCTGGCTATAGGAGCCAAGAGAAAGTTTGTTGAGTTGGTTAAATCATGTCCGGTGGGCATGAATGGCCAGAGTACCAAGGTAGATTTGAACATCTTGCCTTTGGGATCGTATGATTGCCTGATTGGTATGGATTGGTTGGACCAACACCATGCCATCTTAGATTGTCGTAACAAGGAATTCACTTGCCTAGATGAGGAAGGAAATTGGAAAACAATCCAAGAAATTCCCATGGCAGTTACTGTCAGAGAAATTTCAGAAATGCAGTTGAATAAATGCTACAGGAAAGGCTGTCAAATATTTGCATCTCATATGGAGGAAGCATCTAAGGATAAGGTCCCAATTCTGGAGGACCATGCAGTCCTGGAAGATTTTGAATATGTGTTCAAGGAGGTACCAGGGCTACCTCCAAAGAGAAATATTGATTTCTCTATAAATTTTACACCTTGAGCATCCCCAGTGTTAAAGACGCCCTACAGAATGAGTACACTAGAGATGAAGGAACTGCAAATGCAGCTTGAAGAGCTTCTGAAGAAGGGGTATATATGCCCAAGTGTATCACCTTGGGGTTCCCTAGCCTTATTTGTGAAGAAGAAAGATGAGACATTGATATTGTGCATCGACTTCAGATAGTTGAACAAAGTAACTATAAAGAACAAGTATCTTCTGCCAAGAATTGATGATCTCTTTGATCAATTGAAGGATGAAAAGATATTTTCAAAGATAGATCTCAGGTCAGGATATCATCAGGTAAGGATTAAAGAGGAAGATATCAGCAAGACCACCTTCAGGACAAGGCATGGTCATTATGAGTTCACAGTGGTGCCATTTGGGTTGTCAAATGCACCAGTTGTTTTTATGTGCTTAATGAATGGTGTTTTCTAGGAATATTTAGACAAGTTTTTCATTGTCTTTTTGGATGACATCCTTGTATATTCCAAGTCATAGGAAGAGAATGAGAATCATTTGAGGATGGTTTTGCAAGTGCTAAGGGAGCATTAGTTGTATGCCAAATTGAGCAAGTGCTTGTTTTATCAAAACATAATTCACTATTTGGGGCATATCATATCTGACAAAAGGGATAACAGTGGACCCTGAAAAGATTGAGGCCATTAAAGGGTGCACAACACCTAAGAATGTGATGGAATTCAGATCCTTCATGGGTCTAGTTGGTTACTACAAAAGGTTCATTGCAGGGTTCTCGATAATAACTCACCCCATCACTTCCTTGCGAAGGAAGGGCAAGAAATTTCAATGGGAAGAAGAATGTGAAAAGAGTTTCCAGCAATTGAAGCAATTGTTAACTAGTGCTCCAATTTTGAAGATCCCAGATCTGAGTGAAGACTTCATTGTATGCACATATGCATGTAAATAAGGACTAGGTGGATTCCTCAGTCAAAGTGGATTTGTTGTATGTTATGAATCAAGGAATTTGAAAGAGCATGAAAGACTCTATGCCACCCATGATTTGGAATTGGCAGCCATAGTGCACTCTTTGAAGAAGTGGAGGCACTACCTCATGGGAAAGAGATTTGAGCTAAGGACAGACCATAATGATCTAAAATATTTGTTTGATCAACCTACTTTGAATTCTAAGCAGAGTAGATGGTTGGAATTCCTCTGTGCGTATGACTTTGATATCAAACACATCAAAGGAAAGGAGAACAAAGTGGTTGACGCACTTAGCATGAGAGTGCATGAACTGCATGCTACAGCCATTAGCATGTATCAAATGGATCTTAAAGGCATAATTTATGAAGCTGCAAATTTGGATTTGTAGTACATGGAATTAGTAACAAAATTGCAGCAAGGTAAAATGCAGCAGAAGATTGAGGATTATCAATTGGGAATCGATGGAATCCTTCGGGACAGAAACAGAGTCTATTTACCTAGTTCTCTAGAATTGAGGAGTGCGGTTTTAAAAGAGATGCATAATGTGCCTTATGCAGGACACCTAGAATATCAGTAAACAGTTTCAACAGTCAAGAGAAAATATTATTGGCCAGGCATGAAGAAGGAAATTGTTGAATACATAGCTAAATGCTTAGAATGTCAAAAGGTCAAGGCTGAGCATAGACAACCAACTATATTACTACAACCATTACCCATTCATGATTAGAAGTGGGAAGTGGTGACAATGGATTTCATCACAAGATTACCCAAAACAAACAAGAAACATGATTCCATCATGGTGGTGATGGATAAGCTTACTAAAGATGCCCATTTTATTCCATTGAAAACTACTCACAAGGTAGTTAATGTTGTTGATATCTATATGAGGGAAGTAGCACGATTGGATGGCATACCCAAGACAATTGTGTTTGACAGAAAGCCGAAATTTACCTCAAAGTTTTGGAGAGGGTTATTCAAGGGGTTCAGAACGAACCTGAACTTCAGAACAACCTATCATCTTGAGTTTGATGGGTAAACATAAAGGGTGAACCAAGTGATAGAAGACATGCTAAGGATGTATGTGATGGACAAACCATCTAAATGGGAGGACTATCTACACTTGGTAGAATTTTCTTACAACAATGGGTATCAAGCATCATTGAAGATGAGCCTGTTTGGAGCACTTTATGGAAGAAACTGCAACACACCAATAAGCTGGGACAACCCAGCTAATAGAGCAATAATTGGGCCAGAGTTGCTCAAGGAAATGGAAGAGAAAATGTTGAAGATCAAGCAAAATTTGAAGGATACCCAAGACAGGCAGAAGATATATGTTGATAAGAATAGAACCCACAAAGAGTTTAAAGTGGGTGATCATGTTTTCTTGAAATTAAAATCGAATAGAAGTTCCCTGAAGCTAGGAAACTGTTCCAAGTTGGCAGCCAGATATTGTGGACCATTTGAAATCCTAGAAAGGATTGGACCAATTGCTTATATGCTTGCATTGTCTGCATCCATGACTGTTCATAATGTATTTCATGCTTTATTTCTCAAGAAGTATATACATGATCTTAATCATGTGATTGATTGGAATGTGATTCAGGTGGAGCAAGAAGGTGCCTTACAAGTGCATTTGGTGCACATATTTGACTGAAAGAGAAAGCATCTCCGGAATCGATCCATAGGGCTTGTAAACGTCCAGTGGACCTGGTACGGTCCCGAGGACGCAACATGGGAGCACGGGGATGTTATGTGGGCAAAGTACCCGCATCTTTTTGAAGATTTTGAAAATCTTGATGATGTTGTGTAAATAAGTTGCACCGAGGACAATGAAAAAATAAGGGGAGGGATTGTAATATCCCCAAGGATGAGCCCCTTTTGTTTTTATGAATTGTAACATGTTTTGTAGTCTGGTGAGCCAAGCAATTATAAGCTTATAGGATTAAGTGTTTATGAGGCTGGTGAGCCTAGGTGTTAAAGGCCAAGATCCTATTGTGTACATGTAAATATTCATATTATTAATATAAAAACATCGTTGCGTGTAGACCAACCATGAGTAAAGAGCATGGGGGACTAAGCTCCACTAGGATGGGTAAGGGAGAGGGGGATGAGAGGCTGGAAATAAGGACTAAGCTTAAGATCTTAAGTCCAAGAATAATTTATTTTTATTCTAAATGTTGATAGAAGGATATGATTGTATCCTAAGTTCCTTTGGGAAGAGGGAATGACTTCCAAATGGACAGGAACATGCTTCATGAATGACATGTGTCAGCTCAAGCACATGCAGTTTTAAGGGGGAATTCTTGTTCTTTGATGGGGGATTCACCAAGGTTTTTTTGGGGGGGGGGACACACAGTTGGCTCTCACACTCTCACCATTCTGGCCATTCTCTAACCATTCATCCACCTTTATCCTGACAAGTTCACTCACGCACCGAGCAAGCAAAAAGCCAACCATATTCGCCATTGTTGAAACCGTGACCATCATGAACCTCATTAAATTGTGTGCACTGGTATTTTGCTAAGTCGTCCTCTGCCTTACCGTAGTTTTGTTGTTGCCTTCGCCCTTGCCTGTTTGTCTTAGGAGTTGGATAGAAGAAACGGGTTGCCAGGCATGTAGATTGAAGAGGTAGGTTGTCAGGTCTATGAGAAACTCTCTCCAGGTGAGAGAGTGTGTTGCGGGACTGAATTCTCTTGGAGGGAGTCCAGTAACAACTACAGAGCTCTAAAAGTTTCTAACTGGCCTATTTTTGAATCTCCATAAGGGAGGTGGAGCAACCGATGAACTGTGTGATAGTGAAGGTGTATACTCTTGGGGTGCGACAGGCATGTGGGGAATGAAATCCTGTGAGCAGTGGGCGTAAGTGGATCCTGAGAGAATCCTTCCTGTTGAATTGTCCAACTTTCCTGTTAGCCTTTCCAAGCCTAGAAATCCCTTTCCCGATGAAGTTTAGTCCCATCTCGGGGGTGACCCACTACTGAGAGTGATGAGCAGTGTAGTCTAAGGTTGGGAGGTTCGTGGAAGGTCTGCATGCAGTCGGTGGTCTTCACAATCCAAAGATAAGTATCAATTTTGTGTTTAATGATGTATGTTGTGCATGTATGTGATTCTTACAATGTTTTCATGTTTTTCGTTGCATGTATGATGTACAGTCAATTTTTCATGAGTTAGTATAATAGTAGTATATTTTATTGCCTTTTATTTCATTAGGAATGCATGTAATATATATGTACTCATGGATGAAAAATTAACCTGCTATCAGAGATTAGTAGTATGATGGTGGTGTTACACGGTCCGTCCATGGGTGGTCGTATCTACCACAAATTGGTATCAGAGCTAAGAGAGATGTCTAAGAAGTAACGTTGCTCGGCCTGGGGTGGTTGGGGACGTTACATGTTGGGTCGATCTGCAATTATGTTGTTCCTTCTCCTTGTATTCTACCCGATGGACTGAGTTGGTTCGACCTAAGATGGGTATTCACCTCAGTTGTGTTGGGTTGGTTCGACCTGAGACAGGTCTTCTCCCCAGTTGGATGAGATGGGTCAATCTGTGGGGACGCCCCTGATCATCTCCCCATATCGGGATGGGTCGACTTAGAGAAAACTCATCTAAGACGGAGTTGAGCATGACACTTGTTAAAGTAATGACAAGTTTTCCTAGGGTGGCACCCAACGTCACATGGGAGTAGACCATATGGACACGTCCCTTGGGAGTTGACCAAGTCGACACATCATGGGCGAGTAGGTCATGGTGCCACAGTACGAGAAAGTAGGTCCTAGTGTATTCTAGTGGTTTTGAGGCCCTATAAAAGGTCCACATTGAGTGTAGCCATGTGCGACGTGATGATTCTACCAGTAGCATGGTCTTTATGACCATGACATGGTAAGAGGACCATGGCATAGCCTGTGAGGCTATGAAGACCAAAATCAAACATCACTGAAAATACCTCCCTAGTTAAGAGGGAGTGTTGATTCTTTTGGTAGCTGTGGGAGGTATTCACCTCCAAGAGACCTCCTACAAATGATATCATGAGAAGAGAAAACCCCAAACACTAGCAATGAGAGACAAGGATACAAGTCGGCCCTATTATAAAAGTAATTTATATGTAATATATACAAGTCGGCCCTATTGTGAAGAGACATATAATCTAAAAAGGTGTGACCTTTCATTGTCATGGACTTGTATATATTCGATTCACTCATCCTCATTTGTATGATTATAACACACTCACATTCACCCTTGTATATCACAGTCTGTCCCTTGATCTAGTGCGCATCTTCCTTAGCCTACTATGTGCAAGTTATAGAGAGTAGTTTTTTGTATTGTGTTGGTGTATTTGGTTACACTTCATCCCTCTCTGTATTTGGGTGTCTTTCTCTTGGATATCATTCTATAGCAGGTCTCCTTCTCTACTCGGGGGTGGAACTTGAGGATGCTTATAGTTGGGTGGCAATGGAAGAGCATTGCCTATGGAGAAACGAGAAAACCCATTATTTTTGTAATTTGTGCTTGGTTAATCTTCTTGAGATCCTGGTTATTTATTGTTGTTGTAAACCAGTCTAACATTCAAAAATTCAATATCCTTCTTGTATCATCTATTCTAACCAAGGACTTATATTTCCCATCACTAGATTTTCACATGCCTCATAAGCTACTTTAAATTTTGGCTCTTCTCTGTACATTTCTTTGAGATGTTCAAATCCTAATGTCCTTACTTGAAATTCCTGCAAAATTAAACACATCCTACTCAAAGCATATGCAACCTTGTTAGCATTTCCACTAATATGTTTAATAACAAAAAAATATATATGCATGAATTCTACCTCTTTTACATGTTTTTGATTCAATTTCTCCTACTTGGTTATGAACTACAAAGCATGGTTATCAGTATACAAGATGAATTCCCTAGGCATAACGTAATGCCTCCATTTCTTCAAAGATTGTATCACTGCATAAAAAAATTGTCATAAGTTGAATATTTCTTCTTGGCAGCATTCAACTTCTCACTGAAATAAGAAACAGGTTTATCTTCTTCGCTTAGGACATCACCAATTGCTACCCCACTTGCATCACATCTGACTTGAAAAGGTCTTTGAAAATATGGCAAAACAAGAATAGGTTTCTCTGTAATCTTCTCCTTTAATAATTTGAATCATTTTTCATCCTCTTTCGTCCAATTAAAAGACTGATGTTTCTTCCTTATAGAATCCACTATAGGATCACAAATACTACTGAAATTTTTGATAAATTTCCTATAGAAAGTTTCCAACCCACGAAAGATTCTTACCTCATAAACAGATTTTGGAGAAGGCCATTCCCTTGTAGCTCTTACTTTCTTTGGATCCATCTTCAATCCTTCTTGAGAAATCACCATTCCCAAGTACACCAGTTATGTCTTCATGAAGGAACACTTCTTCGGGTTTATTAAAAGTTTCTTATGTTGTATCATTTTCAACACCAATTTCAAACACCTCAAATGCTCTTCTTTAGTCCTACTGTAAACAAGGATATCTTCAAAATAAACAATCACAAAGTTACCAATGAAGACTTTGAGTACCCGATTCATTAATCTCATGAATGTGCTTAGAGCATTTGTCAAGCCAAAAGGCATGACAAGCCATTCATACAGTCCCTCATTTGTCTTGAAGGTTGTCTTCCACTCATCTCCTTCTCTCATCCTTATCTGGTGATATCCACTCTTCAAATATATCTTGGAAAAATAATTTTCTCCACTTAAACAATCCATCAAATCATCCAGTATAGGTAAGGGAAATCTATACCTGATTGTTATCTTGTTGATTGCTCCAGAATCTATACACATCCTTCAACCACCATCCTTCTTTGGGCTCAACACTATAGGAACTGCACAAGGACTCAATATCTCCCTTATCAACCCTTTGCCTAACAGCTCTTGCACTTGTATTATGATTTCTTCATTTTCTTTTGGTGTCAACCTGTATGCAGCTTTATTTGGAAAACTAGCTCCTAGAATCATATCAATATGATGGCTAATACTTTTGATAGGAGGTAAAGTATTAGGTAATTCATCAACTACTATGTCAGCAAACTCATCTAACAACTTATGTACTTCAACAGGTAGATCATTTATAGTAGTGTTATTGAAAATTACTCTTGTCTTACCAACAACAACAAATTGTACCTCTTCTTATTTTTTGACTTCCTGCAAGAGTTCCTTTCCACTCATGAGAAGTACACTTGTACCAGCTTCCTCCTTAGTTCCTTCATCTATCAGTGGTAGTAGTACATGTTTATGTCCATTCTTCTCAAGGGTGCATATTTTATTTCTCCCATCATGTATTTATTTCCTATCATATTGCCAAGGTCTTCCCAACAAGACATGGCAAACATCCATGGGCATAACATCACACAAAATTTCATCCCTATAACTACCAATTTGAAATTCTACTTTGCATTGCTCACTTATCAAAATTTGATGGCCCTTTTGCAACCAAGACACACTATATGGAGTAGGATGTGGCACCTTTTGTATTCCTAATTTCTCCACCATTTCTTTAGAGACCAACTTATCAGTACTGCAATTGTTAATGACTATCTTGCATACCTTTCCCTTTAATTTGCATGTGGTCCTGAACAAATTCTTTCTCTGTGCACGTTCATGAGTTTCCTTCTCTGCTTTAATCAGGATTCTCTTCAACATGAGTGATTCTCCAACTTTAGGAGTCTCTTCTTTTACTTTTGTTTCCGCTACCTTTTCTTGATCTTCTGCAATGTGAGTTCCCGTTGAATTTTGTTGCTTTGTTTTCAGGACAATCCCAAGACATATGCCATGTATTTCCACATATATAACACATGATCTCTCTACCTCTGCCTCTGCCTCTCAAAAAGTATCTTCATCCTCGTGACTCTCCTCATCTAGGTGATTGACTACTATAGCTTCCTGCTTCCTCTTTTGTGTTTTCAAATCTCCCCCTAGATGATCCTTTTCCCTTACTTGAGCCTCTTCCTCTGGTTCTTTGGTTCTGCTTTCTGGCTAATTTCTCCTCTACTTTCAGAGCTCCTTGATAAGCATCCTCCATTGTCCTCATGGTTAAGAGACCAATTTCATCTTGCATTTCATACCTTATCCCATTTATATACCTGGCAACTTTATCTGGATCATCTTCTACATGACTTGTTTTGATATTCAGTTTCTAGAACTCCTCAGTGTACTCCTTCACTGACATATCACTTTGTCTCAAATTCTGCAATTTTCTAAACAAGTTCAACTAATAGTCCTTTGGCATAAACTTGGCCTTGAATTTGGCTACTATTCTATCCCATCTCTTAATTTTGGTTTTGGCTTGTATTCTTCTATCAACCTATAAATCATCCCACCATAAGGTTTCATGTCCTTTAAGCCTAATTACAACATGCTTGAATCTCTTCTCTTCATATATCTCCTCATAATCAAAATACTTGTCCATTACATTGATCCAATCAAGTAATTCCTCAACATTTAAGTTACCTTAATACATTGGAACTTCCATTTTTTGTCTGGTTCCTACATTTGTAACCAGTCTCAACAACTTTTCTTCATCTATCTCATCTCATGTGAGTTCTCCTTCTTCATTATAGCTCGTGTCTTTAGCTTCACTAACATTTCCTATTTCAGGTTCTCTCCTCTGAGGTGCTTCCATGGTTTCCATCCTAGCCTCAACTCTCCTTAGTTCATTTTTCAACTCTGCAACTGCTCCCAATGGTGGCCTACCTCGTCTAGGTGGCATGGTTTCTGAAGACAATACTCATCTAGATCCGATACCACTTGATAGCCTAGTTAAACCAATGTTGCAAATGGTTTTCTCAATTTGTCCTGATTTCTACAAAAAATCCTACAAAAACCCCTAAATTTATTTCATTCATCCCAATAGGACCAGGAGATAGGTATGTGGCCTAACAAACAGTTTGTTTGGCCCAAGGCTTAGTTCTCCCAGTATATGACCCAAGGTTGTGATCTTAGACTAATCCCGCGCTCAAAACTTAGGCGTAGAATGATCTTCCAATGAGGAGATGATCTAACGGTTGTGTTTTAATCAACCGTTGAGATCAATGGTTCACGCGTGTCCAAACTTCTGGTGCGTTAACAACCAATCCCCAGTGCGCAGATGAGACAAAAGTGACACGTCCCACAATCTGATTGATGGTCACAATTAAAGGTGCAACACACCCATCGTTTTAACAACCCTTCTACTTGGATTTGCATTATGAATCTCCTTCATTGGATCTCCGCTTTAGATCTCGATATGACAATCGTTGGCTTGATCCCTCTGCTCAGTCAATGAAAAAGGAGGATCGTTGATATAAATATGATCAACGATCAAGAATAGATCTATTGTGTGCACTTCGCACCTATTTGGAAGTTTAATCCGATGGCTTCTAATCTCCTTATGCCAGATCCGATGGTTAAGGATTAAAATCTTGTAGGTTAACAAATTTTCCTGCAAAATTACTCACAAATGGATATTTGATTCACAAACTCATTCAATAAATAGCTCGAGAAATTCATCCATAGCATAATAGAATTGGGGGACATATGAAATATACATAAAACATGAATTCAACTCTGAAATATTTTTATTCATTCAAATCCAGAACCCCAGCAATAATTGTCTGATATAGAATATATTTGCAGAACGAAATGAATACAGATTATTATCAAAAGATGCTTAACACAGAATAACAGATATACAGTAAAATTGGTTTCTATTCAATAAGGAAATAAGGTGAAACTATAAAATGCAACGGAAACAAGAGAAGAGATGTGACAGATGCACTCATTCTCAAGAAGATGATTTTACAATGAGGCTCCAAAGAACTTTTTATCATAAAGAAAATCAAAAACCCTAACCCCGGAAGATGAAAAGCCAACAGTTTTGTGGACCCTGTTTTGGGTAGTTTGGTGTATCAACTTCTCCGGGGCATAACTTTGGCATACGATCTCCATTTGGGGTGCATGATAGGTATTTGGAAAGGTATCGTCAAGGAGATTCATTTTGGGCACTCAAAGAGAACCTTTGGCTATATTTGAGAAGCTTGATCTCAAAAAAACTTCATTTAGGCCCTCAAAATGGCCCCGGAAGTTAAAAACTGCTAAAAATAGTAAATTACCAAAATTTCCAGAAAACTGTTTTGAGCCAGTTGGAAAAGGTGGGTGGCCACTAATATCTACCTGGATCAATCCTCCCTCCCTAGGAATCAATGGTCTCCATTTCGTTGAGTGCCCTGGGAAGTTGATGTACTAACTTACCCAAACGGGGCCCACATGACTTTTGGCGCTTCATCTCCTAGGGTTAGGTTTTTTTGGATGTCTAGGGTTTTTGACATTCCTGTTTATTGTAAAAAGGCCTTCGAAACCTCATTGTAATCATATTCTTGAAAATGAGCACAGTCGTCACATCTCTTCTCAGAGATAACCTGCCACCATTCTAGCAAGCTTGTTTATGTTGCATTTTACAGTTTAAGCTTATTTCCTTATTGAATAAAAACCAGTTTTAATGTATATATGTTATTTTGTGTTAAGCATATTTTGATAATAATCAATATTCATTTTGTTCTGCAAATATATTTCAGATCTTTTTTATCGGCGGTCTACTCCTTGTTGTTCTTAATGCATGTCCCCAATGAGGTCATGGTACAAAGAATTGGGTCTCAAGCTTGTTTCTCTTAAGGACAAAAGCTCTTTCACGCCCAAACAACCTCACATGGCAAAAGAAAATAAATATGACAAGACAAGAGATCCCTTCAAAATGTTGCTAGAGGAATCCCTCACGCAACAGAGGAACGAGATGATGGATAGTTTTGCGCAAATCCTTCGGCAGCTACCAATAGGCAACGCATCTTCCTCAAACAAAGGCATCGCCCCCTTCAAGGTACAAATCAACTTCGATATTCCTATATTTGAAGGTCAAATAGACGCAAATACAGTAGACAAATGGTTGAATCTGCTAGAAGGTTATTTCTCTTTCCATAACTTCTCAAATAGAGAAAAGATTACTTTTGTGCTCCTCAAAGTCATCCCCCGTGTCAAATATTGGTAGGATACTTTCTGTCATCAAAGGGAAACAGAGGAACCCTCATTATTTATAGTCCCAGTCACCTGGGAGTCCTTCAGGGATGTTATTAAGGAACAATACTACCCTGTTGAAATTTATAATGAACTATACACAAAATGGACCACGTTGCGGCATGAAAGAGACCAAGTGATCCCGAGTTCACAAATATATTCCATACCTTGAGCACCAAGCTGGGTATCAAATATTTTGAGCAACATCTAATGCTCCAGCATCACGGTGATCTGCACAAAAATAGCCAGGTCAAAATGGAGTTTATGGACATCTCATCCTTGGGCGTGACCTACCGATATGCCATCAAAATCGAGTAGAATATCAAACAAAAGATGCAGCAATTTGGGCCTGGGAACCCCTCACAGCAAAATCCAGGAAAGGGCAGCCCCAACCCGCAGAAAAAAGGACAGAGAAAAGACAGACGGCCTCAGGACAATCACTCCAAGCCACAGGAAAAGGACACCGAAAAGACAAAGAAAACTACCGGGAAGTGGTGCGACTTCCATAAGAGCCCCTTGCATAACACTCTTGATTGCCGCTCGAAGAAGTCATTGGTGGTTGCGGTGAAAGCCTCTAAATCAGATGCGGTTTCTAACTCTAATTCAGAACTAGAAAGGGGGAGACAGATCATAGACGCAAAACCCAGTGCTACTATTGCTACCACCAAGCTCTAGCCTAGTGAACCAGACGAGCCAGAGGAAGGCAAGCACCTTTTTCATTCACAGATGTGGGTGAAGGGTACCACGCTACACTTCATCGTTGATAGCGGTAGCCAGAAGAACCTCATCTAAACAGAAGTTGTCAAGCGACTCACCCTGCTGACAACGCCACACCCGCAACCCTACACCATCGGATGGCTCCACCAAGGAAGTGGCATCTGCGTCATCCAACAATGTCACCTATCATACAACATCAAGCCCTTCAAAGACGAGGTATTGTGTGATGTTGCCCCTCTTGAAGTTTGTAATATTCTTTTGGGCCAACCATATTTATGGAAATGTCATGTTGTATATGAGTCTAGGCCTCGTATTTTTATTATTAATTTGAACAAGAAATTGTAAAAGAAACTCGAGGCAATCCCACCCAGTGTTATTTCCTTGATCTCTGCCAAGAAATGAAGAAATGTCATCTCTCAGACAGGGAAGTTTGTCTTCTTCGTGATTCTCTCTCGGAATGAGAGAAATATCATAGCCACATACAGGCTCTCCACGGTTGGGCTCTCCATGGCCGGCCTCTCCACACAACAGAAGAAAGTTTATAAGCTCGTGGAAGAATACTCAGACATCTTCTCCTCACCTATCGGGGTATGTCTGCACTGTCAGGTCAAGCACCCCATCGATCTGACCCCTAGTGCACCGATAGCCAATGAGCTAGTCTACCATCGCTCTCTATTATAGAATGAGAAGATCAAGTGAAAGAACCAAGAACTACTCCACAAGGTTAAATTCTGTGCTAGATCATCACCTTGCGGGAGTCCAATCATGTTGGTACAGAAGAAAGATGGAACTTGGCGACTCTGCATTGATTACCACACCCTGAATAAAATCACAATAAGAAACTGATACTTGGTTCCTCGAATCGACGACCTCCTTGATCAGCTCATAGGGGCCAAATACTTCAGTAAGATTGATCTAAAGTTTGGCTACCACCAGGTCCCGATAGAACAGATAGATGTATG
>SNQJ01S0015092.1:259367-276090 GCA_010110895.2 Picea sitchensis | reverse complement strand
AAATACTTCAGTAAGATTGATCTAAAGTTTGGCTACCACCAGGTCCCGATAGAACAGATAGATGTATGGAAGACTGCCTTCAAGTCAAAGGAAGGTCTTTTTGAATGGTTGATCATGCCTTTTGGTTTGACAAATGATCCAACCATTTTCATGAGGATGGTGGACGATATCCTGCAACCATTCACCAATTCTTTTGTAGTGGTGTATCTGGATGACATCCTCATTTACAACAAGACATGGGCAGAACACTTGCATCATATTTAGCAGGTTTTGCAGACCCTGCAACAACACCAGCTCTACACCAACTTGGAAAAATGCTCCTTCAGAATGGACAGAGTTCATTACCTGGGCTACATCGTTGATCATCATGGCATACATGTGGATCCAACCAAATTTCAATTCATCCGTGACTGGCCAGCCCCAACCACACTCGCCGAGCTTCGAAGCTTCTTGGGCCTTTCCAATTTATATTGTAGGTTCGTGTTGGGATTCTCCCATATTGCATGGGCCCTCAGCCAAATAACCAGGGGTGGTGGTAAGGAGAAATTTGTGTGGGTTCGGTCCCAACAATAAGCATTCTATGATGCTCTTTCTGCAAGTGAAACCAAACTTTGTCGCCCACTTGAAACTTATGTGGCACCCGGTGTTGATCATGGTGTTGCTTGTACTTGTCATTGGACTTTTGTAGAATATCATGAACCTGTTGGCAGATGTGTTGGATCCACTCAATTAACTGGGTGGCTTTGTCAACTTCAATTGGAGGAGGATATGATTCGACCAAGGTGACCACAAGGGTAGTGCAACATCTATGGGACCCAATGGTTGGAATCCCAACCCCACCTGAAAGGGGTTGTGGCCAGTGGAGTTATGCAGGGCTCGATTGTAGCTATGTTGAACATAGGGGAGACTCTCATCCCATGTACAAGGGTGCTTGGAATTATACATGCATAGGATATGCATGATCATTCGATTTACAACCTCGGCTACAGGCCAACACCCATCTACTTCAAATGCAAACCGACGTCTGTCTCTTGGGGGAGCCATGCTATAATCTCCCAGCCTAGAATTTTTTCCTTCAAAATCAAAGTGGTATCAAAGTAGTTTTCTCCTTGTCATTTCTCAGAGAAAGTGCCTGACAAGGTCAGGGTATAGAGATTTGGGTCTCGAGCGAGCTAGTTTCGCTCGAGGACAACCACTCTCGTTATGCCAAGTGACCCCCTGTGGCGGAAGAAAAGAGAGATGACAGAGCAGGAGATCCTTTCAAGACGTTGCTCAAGGAATCCCTCGTGTGACAAAGGAACGTGATGATGGAAAACTTTTCTCAGATCCTTCGAAGACTACCGATGGAAGCAGTTGAGGCATCTTTAACAAGAAACCATTTTGCAAGTGCAACACCCTTCAAGGTACAAGTAAATTTTGATATCCCCTTATTTGAAGGCCAAATAGATGCAGATGTTATAGAAAAATGGTTTAATCTACTAGAAGGTTATTACTCTATCCAAAAAAATTCCGACAGTGAAAAGATCACATTTGCGCTCCTTGAATCCCTTCCCCATGTCAGAGCTTGGTGGGAAGGTTACTGAGAGAGGTACACCACGGATGAATCTACACTATTTGGGAGAGAACCCACTTGGGCAGCCTTTGTAGATGCCCTGAAGGAGGATTTCTACCCTGTCATAAACTATGATGACCAATATATAAGATGGACAACTCTACGTCAGAAAAGAGACCAGGAAGTGTCGGAGTACACCAACATCTTTCATACCTTGCGCTCAAAGCTGGGTATCAAAGACTCTGAGTGACACCTAGTTTTGAAGTACCGCAGTGGTCTACACATAAACATTCAAACAAATATGGATTTCTTGGACATATCCTCATTGGGAGTTTCTTATCGATATGCAGTCAAAATTGACTAGAAATTCAAGCAACATAGTAAGCGAGAGAAGCATGGACAGAGTAAGGAAGGCCAACCTCAAGAGATCCAGTCCCAGATGCAGGCAAAGAAGGGTAATGGGAAGTCTAAGAAAGACACTAGAAAGTGGTGTGAGTTCCACAACATCCCTTGGCACAACAATGATGAATGTCGCTCAATACAGTCATTGGTGGTCAAGCTCAAAAACAAAGAGTCAAACCCCGACTTGGACCCTGATTCAGAAAATAATAAAAGCATACAAATCATTGATACAGAACCCATTGTTTATGTCGCAACTGCAACAATCCAACCAAAAGAGGATCCTGAGGAGGGGGAGCGACTCTTCCATTCACAGATGTGGGTGAAGGGGACCTCACTGCATTTTATTGTTGATAGCAGAAGACAAAAGAACATCATCTCAGCAAAGGTTATCAAGCAGTTGAATTTGCCAACAACACCACACCCGCAACCATACAACATTGGTTGGTTTTGCCAGGGTCAAGATCTTTGTGTCATCCAACAGTGTCGCCTATCCTATGGCATCAAGCCCTTCAAGGATGCGGTATTGTGTGATGTTTCCCCACTGGAATTCTGTGATGTTCTGTTAGGCCAGACATATATGTGGAGACTTCATGTTATTTATGAGTCTCGACCTTGTAGCATCATTGTTACTCTGGGGGGTCAGCTTTACTGGATACCAGAGGTAGTTTCAACTATTGTCCCACTAAAACAATGCCACAAAGTAATATCTCATACTGCAAAGTTTAGCCTCTTTACAATCCAATCAAAAGTCAAATAGAAGGACACTGCAACCACTGCAGCCTCATCCCAAGACATTTCTATCCATAAGAAGAAGATCGACAAGCTTGTAGACGAGTACCAAGATGTTCTTGCTGCACCTACAGGGGTGCCTCCACACTGCTGAGTCAAGCAAGGTTATAATATAACCATTCATACTCTTCATGCTGCATATTCACCGACAGAGTCCTTCCACACTCAGGTAGATCATGTAGCTATATTAGTTGAACGGATCCAACCCCTCTAGCAACAAGTTAATGACATCCTTCAACAAGCTAATAAGGACACCTTCTTCAGCAAGGTAAGCAACGCACCAAGATTCAGATTTAGCATAAGTCTCCCTGTATCACAATGGAAATTGACACAATGGGGACCATTTCTTCCTAAGGGGGGAGGAATGATCTAGATGGATCTCAGTGGCCATCCACCTCTTCCACTGAATCACCATTTTGAGCCTGTGGTTTTGATAAACCATGATATTCACTCTTTTGATGGGGAATGGATTGTAATGTCATCTTCATTTGTTAATTACGGGTATCATTTAATGATTTCCTAATGGTCTTATGTACATGCCTACAACATAGAGTTAATGCATTGGATCCCATTAGACCTCCATAGTTAAGCGTGCTCGAGCTAGAGCAGTACTGGGATGGGTGAATGCCTGGGAATTCCTACTATTTTACATGCTTATGGAATTTTATAAACTTAGTCCAATTTATCGCACATGCAACATGGGAATTGTTCTCCTCTCACTCTCGCATATATAATTGAGGTGAAGGAGGCCCTTTAAGCATGCAATGGAGTGTGATGTAAATCTTGTTGCGAATGAAGCATAGCCAACATCTCTTTCTTTTCAGAGATAAGCTACCCCATTCTGCCAATTTGTGTTCTACAATCTTTTTCTCTCTTATTCATTAATAGAAGTTGGGTTTCCCTATATTTATGTGTTTCTTGCAATATTTTTGTGTATTTCCTTTTTGTATCTCTATTATATTTTTGTCTTCATGTCGTTCTCAAAATAATCTGAATCAGTGATGATCCAAATTTTAGGGGGTATATGGTCTAAATTTGGATGAAAAAGTCATAAAACTATAAAGCTAATAGGTTGTCCATGTGGATCAAGGAGATGCCCACCTCCTCATTAATTAATTGGGCTAACAAGTTGCCCATATGGGTCAAAGAAAGTCCCACCTCTCCATTATTTTATTGGGTTTTATTTTCCACTACTCACTTAACTCAGTAGTTAGATCTATTATTATAATAGTATAGACTCATTTAATGAGCTCTTCTCATTACTGTATCGGGTTTTATTTTCCACTACTTAGTTAGTTGGGTAGTTAAATCTATTATACTAATAATAGAGACTCATTTAATAAGCTCTTTTTTACTTTGTCCAATGGACCATTTTGTAATGCTATATAAAGGCCTAGCAAGCCTTCTCATAATATCAAGTTACTCATTTTGGATTCTCTCATATTTTATATTGTTCATTGTGAAATTCATTAGCTCTGAGTGATTTACTAGTAGTTAGTTTTAGAGGTAAGGATCTTCTTTGAGCCTCACCTCCCAAGTACTTTGTTTACATGTTGTTTTTTTCCATGCTTCTTTTTATGCAAGATTGGCATTTCTAAGCTCCTCCTCTCTCTACATTCAAGCCATCCAGACCTCATCCCCCGAGATTCGGATCAGTGGTATCAGAGAAGGTATGTTCTCCATTGGGACAAGGGCTTGAAGCATGTTGTGGGTTCAAACATTTGTAGTAATCACCAACCTCCTTTTGGTACTATTGGAATCCATTTGCAGGACCATACACTGTAAGCATCACAGTTGTTCCACATGCACTACAGGGATTTGTTTCCCTTGGATCTTCGTTCACCCTTACAAGGAGAACCATACATGGATTCACTACATCCATACATGGATTCACTACATCTATACATGGATCTGCTACATCCATTGGTCTGCAACATTTTCAACAAATTTGTAGGGTGTCCATGCTACCCATGGAGGTTCCACGACCTCTACAACAACCCATGTTGCTCTATAAACCCTTGGCATCCTTTATGGACCTCTACACTCATCCAACTTCAAATAGGTGTTTCAACCTATACACAACATTTCAGAGGCTCTACCATATCTCATTGGAAATATCTCTTCAATATCTCAAATGGGTATTTCGCATAATCTCATTTTTCTTCCTGGTTTGAGAGATATCATCGATTAAATCTTAGCATGTATTTGACCCAAGGAGGTCGTGCATACCACCATCTTCAACGGTATTTTTCTCCCTTCTCAGGAAACTACAAAAGGATTTCCACATATGGATGGAAATATCTCTTCAAGATATTAAATGGTTATTTATAGGAATTTCATTTCATTGTCTGGTTTATGAGATATTTTTGTTTGAAGTAACACATGTCTGTAACCAGCGTGGTCGCGCGCCCTTCAAATTCTACCTGGTTTTTCTCACTCCATGGGCCACCGCAGAACAAGTTCCATATACCAATGGAAATATCTCTTCAGTAGCTCAAATGGGTCTTCGATGGAATTTGATTTCATCACTTGTAGCAGAAATTATGAATAGATTTGCAGAAGGATGTTCACAGCGCTCAAAGTCACGATTTTTCCATATTATTTTTTAAATTTTGGGATTTTATTAAAATTTATTTATTTTTCTACCCATGTACAATGTCATTATCAACTAGGTTATGGGCCAACCACAAACCCACGGTTATGGTTCAACCACACAAAACCCTTCTTTTCATTGGGTATTTTCACATTGTAATCATAATGGTATGATAATGGGGTTTCTTTTTTTAGCATGGGTGAAATGATGGGGACCATCATTTTCTAAGGGGGGAGGAATGATCCAAATTTTAGGGGGTATATGGTCTAAATTTGGATGCAAAAGTCATAAAACTATAAAGCTAATAGATTGTCCATGTGGATCAAGGAGATGCCCACCTCCTCATTAATTAATTGGGCTAACAAGTTGCCCATATGGGTCAAAGAGAGTCTCATCTCTCCATTATTGTATTGGGTTTTATTTTCCACTACTTAGTTAGCTGGGTAGTTAGATCTATTATTATAATAATATAGATTCATTTAATGAGCTCTTCTCATTGTTGTATCGGGTTTTATTTTCCACTACTTAGTTAGTTAGGTAGTTAGATCTATTATACTAATAATAAAGACACATTTAATGAGCTCTTTTTTACTTTGTCAAATGGACCATTTTGTAATGCTATATAAAGGCCTAGAAATCCTTCTCATAATATCAAGTTACTCATTTTCACTTCTCTCATATTTTATATTGTTCATTGTGAGATTCATTAGCTCTCAGTGATTTACTAGTAGTTAGTTTTAGAGGTGAGGCTCTTCTTTGAGACTCACCTCCCAAGTACTTCATTTACATGTTGTTTTTTTCCATGCTTATTTTTATGCAAGATTGACATTTCTAAGCTCCTCCTCTCTCAGCATTCAATCCATCCGGATCTCATCCCCCGATATCTGGATCAGAAACTGTAAAATGCAGCGGAAACAAGCTTGCTATAATGGTGGTGGCTTATCTCTGAGAAGAGATGTGATGGTTGCGCTCATTTGCAAGAAGATTATTTTACAATAAGGCTCCAAAGACCTTTTTATCATAAATAAAATCCAAAACCCTAACCCTGGAAGATGAAAATCCAACAGTTTTGTGGACCTCGTTTTGGGTAGTTTGGTGTATCAACTTCCTGGGGGCGTAACTTTGGCATACAATCTTTGTTTGGGGTGCACGATAGCTCGTTGGAAAGGTATCATCGAGGATATTAATTTTGAGGTTTTAATTAGAGCCTTTGGCCTTCATTGAGAATCTCTATCTTGAAAAAACTTCATTTAGGCCCTCAAAATGGCCTCGGAAGTTAAAAACTACTAAAAATAGTAAATTCCCAAAATTGCTAGAAAACTATTTTGAGCCAGTTGGAAAAGGTGGGTGGCCACCAATATCCACCTGGATCATTGTCTCAGAGCTCTCACACCAAATTGCAATCTCCAACCTCTCCATAAAAAAAAAAAATCCACTTGCTCCAGACACACCCACACAATCAATCCTACCAATCATATAGCTCAGATGACCTCTCATATGGTTCTAACAACATGTTATCGCACAAGTTGTAGGTTAGGAAAATCTCGAACCAACCACCAATTGGGGAAAACTAGGAGGTCACCTACCCATTGTCACCTTAGGCAGGTGTTCTCGTCACTTTAGAGGTAAGGTAGCCACCTCAAGGGGGGAATCCCGATGACCCTAGGGGGAAAGAGATGAAAAATGGTGAAGATGAAAAGGATGTCCATAGAGGTCAATTATATATGGTATTAAGGTCTTTGGAAAGAGTCTTGGGAAGGTTCAATGGTTTCCAAATGTATTGAGTGACCTGCTAATAGTGAAGTACCTGCCCGAGACACAAGAAAAACAAGCATATGATTCAATATAATTAATTGGAAAAGCATGTTAAGATTTTTTTCCCTAATATAAGTTTTTAGTAACAATATATATCAGCAATGAAATTCCACAATAAGCTGCTAAATAAGTGCTAGAAATCAAGTGAAAGATACAAGAGATAGACTAGCTAAACACTAGCAAAGCTCAAAATTAAATACCAAGATACTAGCATGAAAAGAAAAGGTTTTTGTAAACATTTTATGCAGAAATATATATCATCCTTGTGGTTGTAACAATCAAATTATTACATCAAGAAAATCAGCCACTAAAACTCCTCCAAAATTTTCCAAAAAGTGCGCTAGACCAAGAAGTATAAGTGTGCAAACTTTGGGCAAATTATGGCAGTTGATTAGAGAGTTATTCAAGCAATTAGATTAAGTTTTATGCAACCCTAATGGCTCAAGATGAAATTTTGTAACTGAAACAATAACTACCCCATATAAGGGGACTCCCTAATGGATGAGAGGTGCTCTAAGCACAAGGAACATAACCCAAGTTGCAAAAAGTTAATACGACAAGAAATCATGTTTCTCAATGCAATATTTTGTTTCTCCAATGCAAGACTACTTCATATTAGTGCCTTCAAAATTGGGTTATGGAGTCTTTAAATCACAATCTAGATCAACAAAAATTGTAGGGGTGTAAATCCTCTTACTCCCTAGGGTATGCCAACCAAACTTAGGGTAAATCTAGGAAGGTATACACACTCGTATTCCTCTTAGCAACCCTTGCAAAAATGAAAGACTTGAAACCTTTAACAAATAGATGAAGCAATGATGGAGGGTGTATCTAGCATACTCCTCCCTAGGGTTTCCACCAACAATAACCAAAGTAAGCAAGAAAATAATAGCATATGCATATTTTTCCTTACCTAATCCAAGAAAAAGAGTGAACAAACCCTAGTTATCATGAAACATTCATCCAAGATTCAAGAGAGAAATACTTAAGGGGGTGCGCATCACTACTCCTTATCCAATCACCAAGAGACATTCCCCATAAGACATTCTACAAGAGAGAAACACCAAAATCATCAAGAGTAGACAAAATTTCAGCCAAGTACTTCTCACAATGGGAGATTTATCATATGAAATGAGATCTTAGGATCTTTATTTATACAAAATGTCTCCAAAATAGTTTTTCCACATAATATTAGGGTAAACCAAAATACTAGGGGTCAACAACCCTAATCTTACCCCTTTTAAAAAATAATATTAAACAATTCACTTAAAATTTACTTTTACACAAAAAGAAACCCTAAATTAAAGTGAAGTCACCCTTTTAGTGGACGTTTTGGCACTAGGAGAAAGTTGTTGGTGTTGGAGGAGTGTAGTTAGGTTTACCAAAGCCACATTTCAAGCATCCAAGTTACTTTATTCATGGTCAAAGCCCAATTCTCCTCATTTGGCATGTAGGGGCTAGGTTATGTCATTCAAGTCATCATCTAGGCCTCTGAAGTTTCATCTATCTCATCTAGCATGCGGGCCCTTGGCATCTACCTATGGGCTTCTTCCCCCATGGAAGCCCAAGCTAGGCTTGTTCCTCCAAAATTGTCCATCGACTAGGTCATGTAAAAAAAAATAAGCACACCCTCCAAGGATGTCAAGTAAAAATATCATGATAAGTCAATCAAGTCAATAAATGATCCACCCAAGCATGTGCATCAAAGATTACCATGTCAAATAATTAAGTGCTCAAAGACATTATGCGACTTTCCAATCTTGGATATGGGAGGGTTTGACGAGGTGTCCTATTGGGTAGATCTTTCCCTAGGTCAAGGAGTGTTTCCAAGAGATCCCTCTCTAAGCCATGTAAAGTGGATGAAGTGGTTGAGGGTTAAGACTTAATGGTCATGGGGTTCTTGACATACAAGGGGTTGTAGTGTCTCATTCATGGGTGACTTTGTAGAGGGTGTGTGGCACCTTCGTTTGCAATGCAATTTTTCCAAGCCCATTGTTTTTCTATTCTTTGTTTCTTTCAAAATTTAGGGGCAATTTGAAGGCCATTATGCTGGCATCGTGTCCAGATAATGACAATGTCACTCACAAACACCTAGTGGAAATGAGAAGGTTGGATCGTGATGAGACCCCCTTTCTCTCATCCATGCAACTGAGAACCATTACCCTGACTTGGTGACCAGATGATGGTAATGTCATACCACTGAATATCCATGATCATGATAGGTCGGCTCATGATGAGACCTCCTATCCTCCAACTAACCCTTTAATAATTCTTAATCATTATTCTTGTGGGTCCCCCTTTTCTTACATATAAGTGTTTCATTACTTTCTTGGGGGATCATTGGGCGAAGCATATGGAAGGTTTATATATAGGCTTTTATCTTTTACCCAACAACAATCCCTCTGGGCCTTCAACCCCTTATTCCCATAGAATGAGGGATAACCCCTTCTTGGGTCAATACACCCTAAAATCCCAAGAGATAAGGAAATGGGGGGGAGGAGTGATGGAAAGTGGTAAGTATGGTCGAGAACGGTACAATGGCTCTTCAAGAGAGTTCCCAGTAGCAAACTCATTCCCAAGGAAGACCACTTACTTGGGCACAATGTCAACCACCAAGGTGAAACAGGGAAAAAGGCATCGTGTCCAAGCATATATCATGAAATCTAAAGCAGTCTAAGACACAACATACTCAAATGCCTCAAATATTGAAATGACACTCGCCATAATACCTTACTTGTACCTCATGGAGCAAGGCCCATTGCCTCTCAGAATCCATCTCGTGTGGTGGATGCCATCTGAAAATCTATGACCTATGTGGTGGTGAGAAGGGTCTACATCTGTGCAAAATGATACTACTAGTCATGTAGTCTCTCAGCACTCCATATCTACAACCTGAGGGCCTTGAGATATAATCTCCTTAGTTATCCCACAAAATGGGGATAGCATCTGGCTCCTACTTGGGGACATGTGCTTGTCATAGAGTGCATGAGAACCGCAACATCTCTTGGTAGACCTGTGCCTGCCAAAACTCAAACAAGAATATCATAGTATCTAGGGTGGTGTTATCACCCTTGGTCCATAAAAATCCAAAAATAAAAACTAATCTAGAAAAGAAGTTTTTAGCATTTTCTCAAAAACTCCTAAACTAAGCATGAAATCAATATGCAAGTAGAGCAAAACGAAAAATGAAATGCATCTAAACTACTATGAGCAATCAAAATGAAAATGCAGGAAATCAAAATGACCTACCTACTTACCTGGGGCCTTGGGGCCCTGAAGATAAGATGATAGATGATGTTAGGTGAATTCATACAACCAGTGCAACCAGTTGATCATCTCATCAAAGTATCTCCCCTTGTGCTTGATCATGTGAAACAACAAATATAAGTCCAACACATAATAATCATGAGTATAAATAAAGATATGCTCGATCATGAAATAAAACTCATGGAGATGGGTGGGAGGGAGGAAATCTTGTTGGAAATAATATCTTCCATTCTAATCATGCAAGGAATCCTTCCTGAAGTGATAGCCACAAGCTTGATCAAGCCATCTTTGAAGGGGGCTAATATATGTAGACGAAGGCTCATCTTCATTTGTGCACAAATACTCACTGCTTGTCGAGGACTAAGATGAAATGAGAGATCAAAAGAATATTGCATGGTCTCTCGAAGAAGGGGGTAAGAGGTAAGGGCTAGGATCAGGTGTAGAAAAACATCGCCTCTTCACCTGCGAATCTTCATGAAAATATCCAAGATGAAAATACTTTCACTTTGAAGAATGAGCCTCCGATCGCTCTGAGGTGGCCATGTCCTAGTATTCCTCCATAACTGAGGATGAAAGTGGATGAGTGTCTCCCAAATAAATCTGAAATCGTGTCATCATCAAGATCCCAAACATATGAATCATATATGCATGAAAAGTGGTCCTTTGAAGATGACAAATCAAACCCTTTTTCTTGAGCGCTACCCTCAATGTCGTAAATGGGGTCTCTATCAAAAATGAGACAACCAAAATCCCACCTACGTCTACCAATCCGTATGAAAGTGTCTATATGCTTATCAACCATATGTGAAGGTTCTCTCATAAAACCATTAGCAAAAGTGACCATCTCTTTGTCTTCGTGTGCAGGAGGAGTAGAGGCATGGATGTCTTCAACAGGATCCTCACATTCATCACTAAGGATAGTTGCTTCTTGAACTTCATGAACAAGAGGAGAGCACGAATGGAAAACCTCAACTACATCATGCAGGAGAAAAGAAAACGATGCCTCAATATGTTTCACTTCATCAATATTTTTTTTTCTCTTCATGGGCATGCTCCTCCATCGCCTCTTCATCACACGAGGCTTGATTCTTAATGCAAATTGCTTCATGTGCACTTTTTTAGAAATATCTGTTGCATCCAAGGGCTCCTCTAACACCTCTTCATTTCCAAAGTCACGGAGTAAAGTGTCATCAATATATTCAAAAGGATTATAACTCTCCATGTTATCTTCTTGATGTGTGGGAGGAACAAAGGCATGGATGTCTTCATAAAATGGAAGGGCAGATATGAATGTTTCTTCTTCATCAAATGTCTCATCTAGATCTTCATCAGGATATTCTTGGTAAATTTCTTCATATAGTTTTCGTTCAAGCACTTCTTCATCGTCAAGGGTAGGAAATATCTCTCTTATGCGGCTCATCATTTCCTTGGCAGCTTTATTAACAGCCTTTTCCTTTTCCATCTGTAAAAATTCCATCGTCGAGTCGCAACAAGTTTTGGATCAGGGTTCATCCCATGGTGCCATAATTCCATTGACTGAAAGGACATCTCAATGATGTGCCTCGAGATATAATCTCCTTATTTATCCTACAAAATGGGGATAACACAACCAAAACCTACTCAATCTCAACAAACCCTAAATTTATTCATTATGTTCTAAAAATCAGAAATAGAACTATATCTATTACAACCAACTACATCTAGATGCATTCTAGAGGTCTCTCGACCTAATCATTACAATGAAAAATTAGAATTAAGGGAACCAACCCCCTTTAGTAAATGTTTTGACCCTCCTAGGTTATAATTCAAGATTTCATTCGATGCTCATGCATCAAAGCATGCCACAAAACCCTGAGCTAACAAAGAAAGAACCCACCCCTCTCTATTCGGTTGCATGGAGGGAAGGTTACACTTTCAGGTTTCATATTTGCATAAGCAGGAATCGAATGTACAGTCTCCAAGTACTGAACCTGGTAGATACGTGGAACGGTTCGGTGAGACCATGTTGCCTCATGCATGCATGCGAATAATGTGTAATTAGATTTGTGGTGATATTCCTTCTTAAAAAGATTAAAAAAAAAGACAATATTGAAAGTGGATGCACCATTATTAATATTCAATTGTTATATTCATACTAGACCTGACATAGCATTTCCAGTTCACATGGTTAGCCAGTTCATAAGTGATCCTCGACAACCTGATTTGATAGTTTTGTTTAGGTACTTTCAGTCTAATTACTCTAGCTATGGTATAGTGATGTACAGTCTTTTTGGAAGCTAGTGCAAGTTGGAAGCTACCTCTCCTGGAACTCTTCATTCCCTAGTCTCTCTGCACCTTGTGGGAGTTCCTCATGTGAGAACTCTTCATTACCTACCCTCTTTCGCAAGTTAAGGTAATGACTGCCAGTGAACGAGGGTGGATGGTCGGGTTGCAACGAAGTATTACCGATAGGGAATACGAATGAAAACTCATCAAATAAGAATTGCATGCATGAGGGATGCAAGTAGCTTTGGGAGCTTCGATAATGATAAGGCTACTCAAACTTTTTTGTAGGACCTTTGTTTGTGTTAATATTGGAACAATTTTCCCCTCATATGGAGGTTCCTTCTCTCCGAGTGGGCGACCTTGTTGGAATTGATGAAGGATCTAATGTCTCTATAAATTGGAGTCTCAATATCATATGAAAAGGACTCAACATTATCATGTCTCTATCCTCAATCCTTTTCCCCTATACAATTTTAATTTGATCTCAGAACTTGAATTTCGTACCCAAAAATACCTAATACAAGTAGTCCTTTTAACTTAGGTATTTATGAAAAAATGGAAAACAAATCATCAAATTGAAATTGAATTACCTGAGTCAAATTGTTTGCTTCCAAAGCTTGCAAATCTAACAACAGATCTTCTCACAATCTTGTGAACTTGGAAATCTTGTAAATTATGAATTGATCATCCCAACTTTTTTTAAGAGCCAGTAACCCTTACATCATGTCTATGGGGTTGTTCATGTTTGTATTAATAAAAAAATATTCAAGATTGTTTAGATCAAAATCTATACTTGCACATGAATCTCAACACAAAAGGCCCCTTGGTGGACAAAGAATACATCATTTTGGTCGTCAACACACTCTCAAATCTCGTCTTTGATATATGAGTTTCCCTCATTTCACCTTCAAGCCCCAAGTATGAGGGATTAATAGTTTGTTTCCCTGATTTGTCTCTCGTTATTTCAAAATTCCTTCATAAGCCTTTTTTCTAGTTTAAGTTCTCATGCCAAACTTGCTACCTGAGGAAATTTACTTTTTGATGTTTTTATTGAAAATTGTACCAACCTAATTATGTATATGCCATGATAAATATGTTGGGTGTATAAGAAAAAATTCAATAGCTAATAATAATTTGTAATAGTATTTTGAATTGTACTCGAGTTCGATTGCTCTACTCATAAATTCTTTGCTCTACCATGATGATGTGAAGTTATATGATATAAATTTTCAATTTATAAATAATTTATAAATTTTCATGCTGTAAATTTTATTTTTTTGTCATCAAGATTAGAACCTATGTGGTACTATCCCACTATATGCTCAATGCATTGAGATTACATGGATAAGTTCTTGTTCTACAGAGTTTAACAAGATACTTACCTTAGAAGTTGTTGTTGTAAGAAGAACATGCATGGGCATTACTTGGACAATCATACGTGGATGCAACAAATCATTCAGATCATTGAAAGTTGTGCTCATAAAAAAAAAAAAAACTATAATATCCCGCTACTTATATCATAAAAAACATATTTTTTCATCATAGATATTTCTTTCTAAAAAAGATTTCAAAAATAATAATAATAATAATATTGAAAGTGGATGCACCATTATTAATATTCAATTGCTATATTCCTTGCCTTTTAGGCCCACTATGTGTATCAGGTTGCCAGAATGTTCAATTTATTAATATTCAATTGCTATATTCCTTGTCTTTCAGGCCGACTTGTATCAGATTGCCGGAATTTCAATTTTTTTTTAATGAAAATTGATATAAGTTTTAAGTGTTTATCCTAAGTCATGATACAATGTATGAATAACGTTTTTATTTGACAAATCCATATCTTAAGCATTTTTTTCATCACTTCTTATTTGGCCTCATATCAAAGCCAGCTAATATTTGATGGGCTTTATTTACATAAAAGATTAAATTTAAAGTATGACTTTTATAAATATTGTATAGTTTAGGGACAACAACAGTTCATAAATGAATTAATGTTCGAATTCAGCCCTGCCTGAAGTAATGCCAACTGCAATTTCAAATGACAACTCACAACTCAAATGACAACATACATTGAAATTATTTTTACTACTTTTAAAATAAAAAATAAAAGTTTACAATATTTAAAGTTATTTAATATTATCTTGTCTAAATAAAATTTGGTTATTTGTAATAATTAGTGGGTGATATAAATTTGGTTATTTGTAATAATTAGTGGGTGATATGTAAGGAGGTAGATTTCCATTTTTTTAGATTTTTGGATGTTGGGTTGTTGGCCTATTTTCTTGGGTTGAGTAATGACAAATTATTAATCAATCAAAGCTTCTTCACTCAAACTTTGTCAATCTACACAAATTACCTTTATTAAAATTATATATATATTACTCAGCCAAATTCAAATACTACTCATAACAATTTAACTTTAAAACTCACATAAGCATCAAAATAACATAAATTTGAATTAATTTTCAAAATTAAATAAAAATTATAATACCATATATAATATGGCAAAGAGATTATATTGAAGCTTTGCGTATCTGAAGTTTCGTATCAATTTGCTTATCATGAGCTATGTATACTCTCTCGTGGGACTTATTCATAATCACGGAATATCCAATATGTTGCTTGTTATTGGATAGTTGGACAGGTAGAGCATCAGAGATGACATTATCACACCTTTTGGAGTAGTGAGTTTCTGTGCAAGCCATGCATTACTCAGGTTCCAATACTCGTTTTCAAGGCCAATACGTTTTCCATTTTATTTTTTTATCGATTCCCCTTCCAGATCTCTTCCCTATGAGGTTCTGCATTGTGCAATGCTTCTTTCTTTTAACACTAGATTGCATTTTCTTTCAAAAACCATTTCCATGATTTATAAGTTCATTGTTACAAATACAATTTATAAGTTCGTTATAGATTACATTAGCACAATTAACTAGTGTTGGATTACTGAGAGGGGGGTGAATCAGTAATAAAGCAATTTAATCATTTTTCACCATAAAATGCAAATGTTATATCAATGTAGCATTATCATCCAATAGTTGCAAAGTAAATAAACAATGAACAATCACACACATACACAGTACACCAGTATTTTACGTGGAAACTCAAAGTGGAAGAAAACCATAGAATGTTTTTTCTTATATGTCTTTAAGAATTACATTCATTGGAAGCACCAACTTCCTTTGTTTTCTAGTTGCAACCGGAAGGAGGCTCCAACCCCCTAGTTTCTTAGGCTACAACCTGAGGGAAGCTCCAACTCCCCACTTCTCTGGCTACAACCAGAAGGAAGCTACAACCTGAGGGAAACTCCAACTCCCCAATTCTCTGGCTACAACCAAAAGGAGACTACAACCCCCTATGTTCTTCGGCTACAACCAGAAGGTGGCTACAACCACATGTCCTTGCCCCGTCCAACCGCCCTGACGTAGAAGTAGAATGATGGAACCATTGTCACACTATCACTGTGAGATATACGATTGTAAATTGTACCAATCAACCTCTACCAAACAACCTATATCAATAACATGAACCATGCATCAACTTGTAATCAACATGTACCATAAACAAGTGCATCAACCATGCACCAACATGTACCAAACAACTTGTAATCAACATGTACCATAAACAAGTGCATCAACCATGTACCAACCTGTACCTCAACATGTAATCAACATGTACCATAAACAAGTGCATCAATCATGCACCAACCTGTACCAAACAACTTGCAATCAACTTGTACCATAAACAAGTGCATCAACCATGCACCAACCTGTACCTCAACCTGTAATCAACATGTACCATAAACAAGTGCATGAACCATGCACCAACCTATACCAAACAACATGTACCATGAACAAGTGCATCAACCATGCACCAAACCTGTACAAATAACATGTCACAACAACCTGTCCAAACAACCTTAGAAAGCATCATCAAAAGAATTTATCCTCCCTTGAATTTCGGCCTTCTTTACTTCACCTTCCCTCTGAAATTTGGCTTAGATATCCTTTGGTTACCTCAGTCACCTGTAGATATTC
>SNQJ01S0015092.1:222029-240883 GCA_010110895.2 Picea sitchensis | reverse complement strand
TATTTGAAGCTTCATTTCATTCTCCTTTGTAGTTGGATGAAACGAATCTTGGGGGGAAATGCTTCCATCCTCTGGACTCCATGATGAAGTTAAGCCACTATATTCTTAAGCTGGGGGTTAAGTACCAACCATGTGTTGGGAAGTCGCGAGCATAGTTTGTTATGGTTCAAGCTTGTGTAAAAATGAAACCACCTACCTCAAGCATAAATTCCTCTAGTTTGAGCTTGTGTAAAAATGAAATTAGGTCCAAGCATAGTTTTGTTTAATTTTAAGCTTGTGAAAAAATAAAATCTATCCCAAGCATATTTTTGTTTTGTTTTAAAGATTGCGTAAAAATGAAAACAATCTCAAGCTTAGTCTTTGTTCTTTCTCATGCTCGTAAATACATGAGAATAAGTTACCGATTTTAGTATTTGTTCTTTCTCGTGCTCGTAAATACGTGAGAATGTAATCGAGTATACTTTTATCACTTTTTCGGACTCATAAAGGTTATACGAAAAAGGAACCCCTTGGAGTTTTCTTTAAGATCTTTTCAGACTCTCTAAACATGAAAAGATTGTCGAGCGACTTTGTTATTTTCACGCTCGTTAAAGTATTTGAAGAAAATGTTTGATGGGCGATAGTTTATCACTTTCTCGGTCTCGTCGAACTAATTTATGAAAAAGGAATTGAGCGAGTTCTCTTTAAGTGTTTTTCAGACTCTATAAACATGAAAAACCCCCGAGTTTTCTATCTTTGGACTCGTTAAAAAAACATCGACAGACCCATATGGGACCGAACCACTCCTTCTTAGGGTACGTTAAATATACTCCGAGGGAATCATCCGAAGGATGAGCTTACATCTACAAGCATATGTTATCCTCCTCAAGCTTGTGTAAAAATAAAGAGGTACTTGCCATAAATGGTGGGGGGGAAATTGAGAAAGAAATGTGTCTAAACTTGTATTCTATGGAAGAGTCATATTTGAACATGACACCCTTTCACTCGCCTTGTGTCTAGGTTGGAAAATCTGCTTGTCTCTTGATCATACTCCTATAATATTACAAATTGGTCTGTGATCCCTGTTGTTGAGTCAGTTTTTTCCAAGACAGTTGTTGTGTCGTCAATATGTTCAAAGAGAAGTTCAACCCAGAAAGCCTTCTATTGTGTCGGCCATGTATGCAATCCTTAAGCCTTCTATTGCATCCTCTATCCCTGAGTTAGTCCTGAGTCACTGGTTACTTTGATCTACTTCAAATCTTGTTACCCGTTTCGTGTCATTGATGGGGGATACATTAAAGGCCCTCATGTGACGAGCCTTGTGCTGTCGACTTCAACTCATTATCCAGGAATTAGACTTAGAAACTAATTGGTACCTTGGAACTTGCATGCCTCAATGGCAAGTTTCCTCTCTTTCGACAATGGTTTTCATTATTGACCCTTGATCGGGAGATTCCGTTGAGTGTTCGACTTCAGCTCATTTATTCACATTCGTTGGATTGTACTAGAGTACCTTGGAAGTCATTGACATTAATTGTGATTTCCCTCGCACTTGTTAATGGTATTCATTAATGACCGGTAATCAAGTGGTTTCTACCATGTTCGATGTTAGCACCTGTAATCACATGGCTAGATTCGTACTATAGAGTGGTGGAGATGAAGACCCTGAATATTTTCTCACAAATTCAGGTTGTGTTGGACTATATTCAGTTTGTACTGTTGCATAGATCCACATTGTATGTCTCGTGGCTATGTTCAAATTTGAGTCTTTAACACATAGATCCATAGTGTATTTTTGGTGGCTATGTTCATATTTGAGTCATAATGGCATGGATCCACAGTGTGTGTTTGGTGGCCATGACCTGTATTATTTGACATGGATCTTCGCATGTCAACATTTATGCTTTGAGTTGTTTTTATTCTGAGTATGGGAATTCCTACCTCGGTGATGATATATTATTGTACTGTATTCCCTTGTTTGTTGGCAGGTTTTCGACCGACATGTTCCTTGTTCCCTACACACACTCGACAAAGTATTTCATCTATCACTATGTTCTAAATTCATACTTTGCGGGGATCTCTGTTACACATTATTTTTGTCAACCTTATGACCATTAATGATGTAAACCTATATGTTGCCTTCAGAGGGGTCAGTGGCCTGAATTCCTGAAGAAAGAAGGGAGAAGAACTTTCCCTGAGAAAAGAAATTGTATTTTCCTTTGTAAAAACCCTATTTTGGAGGATTTTTGTAGGCTGCTCTATACACAGTGTGCGGAAATGCCTGATTTCCGTAGGCTGCACTATAGCTAGGTTGCGGAGTTTCCACAAGTTTCTCTATAGCTAGGGTGCGACAGCCTTCGTACATGGGAAAAACGAGCATTTTCTCGATGCTTCTAGAAGGAGAAGCTTCTATAGTGAGGTGGCTTCCGAACGGTTTGGATCTTACTCACTTTCATGATTTAGTGGGATCATCCTAACCTCCTCACCTTATCCTCTTCAGCTTATAAAAGGAGAGGAGCTGTCATGGAGAAAGTTAGCTTGAGCTTGATTGGGTTGGAAAGTTCTTTGGTCTTTAAGATTACAAATTTGGCTTGAGATTTTTAGCTTGGTTAGATTGGCTTTGAGCTTTTCTTTTTCAAGATAGATTGTGAGTAGCTATCAGATCCACAGTCTCAGAATCCATTGGAGCAAGAAGTGTGTGGGAAGCAAAGAATTGTTGGAAGGAACCTAACGATATCAAGGCATCTGGTTGTATCTTTCTTCCACATTATATAATACAGTGTCATGTTTCTTTCCCATAAAATCATTAACATTTTATTACATGACTCCTTGATCACATGTATAGGATTTCATTGAGTATACTATTGTTTCTTTCACTTTGGTTGGTTTGTGTCGTTGCAGATCCAATATCACAAGAGCACCAGAGTGAAGTAGGGACAACAAAGATATAAGGAAGTGATATATTAGGGTATGCCATCCATTCCTTATTTGGTAGTAAATTCAATGATTGTAACTTAGGGAAAGTGTCATGTCCTGTCTTGTTTTGTTCTAGATCTAGGTGGATATAGGGAGATTAGTTTATGTTTGCATTTATCGATTTATCCTACAACAACACCTCTAATTTTATGAACTTTCGATCGATAATTTAATGTCTGGAAATTATTGTATATAATTTACCCAACACTTTCATTTCAGTGAAATTGGTTAGCGTAGAAAGTAGGCTAGGGCCACATGGTCAAGTTGATGGGATTTGTGGGCTTGTTATGGGGTGTCACACCCACAAAGAGAAATAAAATGTTCTAATTAATTGTTGATTTTAGAAGGGGTTCCTAAACTCACTCATTGGACTTGTATATAAACGAGAGAGGTCATTGTGAAATTTCATCATATTGTGGAGAGGATGGAGTTAGCATAAGTGAGTCTCCACTTGTGTTAGGTGGCTTGGCAATATGAGCAAAGGGAAATTATGCATGGTAGAAAATTTGGCCTAGGAGAGAGCTAATTGTACGAAGGTGTCCGTACAAGTTTTATGTACTTGTACATGGATCACAATGGGATCAGTTGCGTATGTACGTGGATTGCAAGAAGGTGAATCAGGTATGTATGCAAGTTAAATGAAAGTGAATCTCATATACGCGGGTTGCAGTGGGCACAATCGCGTATGTACGCAAGTTGCAATACATGTGAATCACATACATTTGTACAAGTTTTATGGGCAGGAGAAAGTTCTCACATGTTGACGTCAATAGGTTGTACAGGTGGTCTACAACAGATTTGTGGGCAGAAGATATTTCTAGGGATTTGTTGGGGTTTGGTTTCCTGATTTTTTGTTTATTTGAGGACAAGTTTGTCCTTAGATTTTGGTAAAATTGTATTGGCTCAGAGGGTTGGTTTTACCTTCAAAATTTCTTAAGTTAACAAGGTTACGGAACTGAAATTTGTGGCTCTTGTGTATTGATGATTCATCTCTCATCTTGTTGTTTCCACTACATATATTTTCAGTGTAAAATTGTTCAGTGATAACAACTAGGGTTTTAGTGTTAGCTCACTAGGAAGCAATTTTCAGATCTAAAAATTAGTCACATAGAGTTGCATGTGAAAATTGACAAGCGACAACTATTGACATCATGGTCAATGGACTTACAGAACTCACATAATGGAGTGTGAGTCATCGTTTGGTATTTCTTCAATGTGGGACATTGGGGTGGCACATGGCCCCACTGACTGCATATTTCACACCATTTTGACTCAGTCCATATGGAAATGGACTTGGCATTCCTATTGCCACATAATTTGGAAGGATTTGGCACTCATCTCGGCGATGCTCCTAGGAACGACATGCAGTACACCATATGTGCTCGTGCATGACTTTAGTCTTGGCCATGTCTTGCAGTTTTGTTGTTAGGTTGGCCAATTGTGACTAAACCTATGCCAACCCAATCGATGTCTCTGCACCTCCAGGTGTAGCTTTGAAGTGCATCACGATCTCGACTGCCTTTTCCTGAGTCGTCACCTTTTTCTTGGTGAGCGGGACTCAGATATGGGGGAGTAACCTTGCAATGAACCATTCTCTATGTTGCACATCCTGGATTTGGAATGTCAACCTATCCAACAATCTTTTAAACCATTGTTCATAGTCTCAGACAATTTCTCCTTCCTTCTATTTGATCTCCTTGATTTTCACGATGCATTAGAATTCTAACTTAGGATTTTAAAACTCCCTAAGTAGATCCTGCTTAATCTTGGCCAAAGACTTGACTTGTCTGGTTGGCATAGTAACCTTGTATTTCATGTACCACGTCAGGGCTCTATCCCTAAATGTGGTTTCTAGTTGTGTGATTTTAGTTGCTTCGTCTATGATTCTCTTTACAGACCAGATTGCTTCACAAGTAAAATAGTGTTTCTCTGCATCATCCTTACCTATTCCATGGAACACGGGAAACCTCAATGTACTGCCATGATTCACCATCTTTGAACTTGAGATAGTCCATTTTTGTTGACTTCTATTGGATGGAATTTTCCACACAACTGTCACTTGGGGTAAAGTATTGTTGACTTCACCTTCTTATTCACTTGTCTCGTCACTTATCTCTTCTTTTTCTCATTCTTCAACTCCAATTTCTTCACTATCTATTGTGTTTCTTTCTTGATTAAAAATGCGCAAGGGGGGTGGTACAAATGGGGGGTAATTCCATCTTCTTATTAAACTTCTTGCGAGGTGGCCTAGAGATATTTCTACTTGTAGTCGCTCAATACCATATAGTACTATCAAATCATCAACGGAACCATTCGTTGGGGGATTTTGGTCCACACTTGTGCGCATCCCATCCATCTTAACACTAGGGAGTTTTAGACCCAGGGTTCGTCCAAAGTTGTCCAACAAAAACCCCAAATCACCAGTATATCAATCCTTGGTTAGTGTCGAGGAAGGTCTCACCTGAGATGCACAGAGGATCACAAAGACCATAAGCTCTTGTGACATGGATGAAGGCTTAAACACATGAAAAGTAGTTGTGATTAGCATCCATGTAGCTCATGTCTGATCAACTATTAGGACTAAGAATTGAAACAAAACACGCACAGGTTCAAGTCATACATAACATACACATAATGGATCAAAATTGTCATATTTTATTACTGGAAGCATTCCATCCCATAAAAGATATAAATTATGTAGGACATACACATATGACAGCCATAGAACTTCATATATTTTCTATATAGAATCTTAGAATTACAACATGTTGTGTAATGCGCCCTTGCTCAAAACTCGGACATATAGTAGACACGGAACTAGATTCAAGCATTACAACAATACAACAAGCTAAGTGTGAGCTCGATACATAAGGCTCAATGTTCTCAATGTCTCATTGTTCTCACTAACTATCTAGCTAAGTTCACTAAAAAACAACTAACTCTATTTCTAATGCTCGATCTTCCTTTTGTATCTTTCTCTGCTCGGGAGCATTGTCTCTTTCTTCTTTTCTCTGCTCCACTTGTTTGTCTGATAAAACTTCCTCACACGCTTTCGGTGCCTGCCATCACTCCATGTAGACTTCTTTCATCAAGGGAAATCTTAACTACCTGACCAGCTCATTCTCTATTCATCCCACATCTTTGTATGTTGTTGGCATTAATCATTCGGGGAGATTTCTCGATGATTATTTTATTGATTCCAATGGGCATCTTCTTGTTTTCTGGTGCAAATGAAAAAACTTAGACCGAGTGTACTTGGTAGTCTTTAAGCTTGGTGCAGAACTGAAAAACATTGGTCTGGTGTGCCCTCCATGTCATTCCTTGTTCATTTCCTTAAGCGCACAAAAAAATATGCGATAAGCATGCACAACTTTGTTTGTGCACACGCGCAAAACTGAACACAAAAATTTGGGTGCCAACATTGTCATGGCAGATTGGAACAAACATAGAGTTCAACTTGTGCAACTGGGAGAGAATGTCCTTTAGGTGGATATTTGGCAGGAGGAGAGGTTCACTTATAAGAGTTAGTAGAGAAGAAGGAGGCATTGACAAAGATACATGAAGTTGTCCAAGAGACCAAGGAAGCAAAGGCACCTTCCATTACCATTGCAAAATCCATCACTAAGAGTGAGCCAACTCTGGTAAGATTACCTTCCTTCAACATTTCTCAAGATGATTTTGGTTAATTTAAATATCATACTAGGGGCATTGATCCAAAATCGTTAGGTAAAATGGGATATGATGGATAGAGGCTAGGCAATATAAGATAAGGGATCTTAAGCCCTATTGTAGCTAGATCGATGGTCAAGCATGAAGGCCTGGATTTCGATGGCATATAGGAAAAGGCCAAAAACAACAATATCAAATTTGTGAAAGAAAAATACATGGTATAATTGGCCTACTCATCAAAATAAAGTGCAGCAATGAAGGAGGGTGGAAACACACCACCACCCCATCCATCTCATGGAATATTGTAGCAGGGAAACCATGAGGAGAGTGCAAAGACTCAACATGCACCAACACTTGGACGAAGTGGGAAGAAGATCAACCAAAACAATAAGACAAAGTGCAAGAGGTATGTGGCAGGTAGGACATCCCATGTTTGTCATTGTTGTAAGAAGAAAGGGCATAAAGTTGTAAGTTGTTGGTACTCGGAGGTATGTTCATTACGTGGGAAGAAATTCCATCATGTGGCATCTTTCCGAGAGAAGCAATCCACATGCTATAATCCATATTTCTTTTAGAGGAGGAATGGCAAGAATACTTCCGCAAACCAACAATGAATTAAGAGGCATAGGGAGAAAATGACTATGTCATGCAATTCACACAACTACACCAAGAAATTTTTCCACCACTACAAGTTGAGTGGCCATTTGGAAGCGAAGTGTTGGAAACTTGATCCAGAGATTCACCCTTGGAACCACGCAACAAAGAGAAGGGTGTGGAGAGTGGGTCCTAAAGGAGATGAATAATTCCCTGTCTTGGCGGCATAAGGAGTAGAAATCATCCACATATGTGTAGCGACACAAGAGATTAGTGTCACCGACGAAACAAGCAATTGTTCAGTGGAAGCATGAGATAGTAGAGAATGATCTCAAGCTTAGGTTGATGTTTCTTTCATTGCAATATGGTTGAATAATGGTTCACCAGTCGGTGAACCAACTTACCAATGAGCGAATAATTGAAGAAAATGGTGGTAAACGAAAGCTAGATAATTCATAACATTGTCCTTTGATTGACATTACTGCATAAATGTAGTTTTGTGCAAGCACATGTAGTAGTAGAGAATTATTTCCATGACATGAACCAATTGATCCTAGCAAAAGAGGGCATACCTCACTTATTTTCATTGGGTTGTTGGGTGATGGCATATTTGTCAAGATCTCACTAGGCAAGCACATATCAGAATTTTACTTGGCTTTCATTGGTTGTCCAAATAAACCATCTCGAATTTTAAGAATGAAAGAGACTTGCGCATTGAATATGGGAATGGATTATGAGTTGTTGATCTATTTTTCTGTTAAGGACAAGAGTCAACCTTGTAGGGTGTTCTTATAAAAGTTGTTAAGGTCCCCTCTTCATTTTTATAGAGGTGGTACTCCTCTTTCTCACTCATATTTTCAATATACTTATTCAAACAATAAATTTAAACATTCATATCATCTACACCTATGAGTAGACCAAGTGGTAAAATAACTAAAAGGATAGAAAATAACTTATAGCAAAAAATAACAACCTTAATTGAAATATACATGATAATTGCATGCTTTCCATCAAATCCATTCATTTGAGCAATGAGGAAAAATATTTGAAGCAAGACTCATAAGACAAAAAATAGGTTGGTGGTCCAAAACAGAGGGCTTTAAATGAATTCATTCATTTAATATCATAAGATGCATAGGAGAAACATACTCGAGACCTTGTGATTATATAAAAGTCAAAAATCACAAAATTTATGAACTCTTGGAATAGATCTCTACAAGAGTCTTTAAAAAAATATTACACATAGATTGTTCAAGTTCGAATAAAATGTTTTACTAAAGCACAACATAATATTCCTGATACTTAAATGAAAAAAGGAATGTGTTCATCCAAATGGATTGGGATGGGACTCCCGTGGATGTTAATACCAATATATCATCAGAATGCTTGGAATTGTTTCCTTTCTAAGATACTTTCTTTCATAAGTATTGTTGTTTGCCTTCGTTTACTTTCAATATATCTGATGATCATAGGCATATGTAAACTTGGATAAAGATGCAACTTCTTCGTGCTCTTTAACCTTGATCATGAGAAGAGGTTACTTCTTTAAAACATGAACTTTGGAAGATATCAAGATCTCTAAGGTATACTAGTATGACATTCTTCAAGGTAAAACTGCATGTGATTATTTTCATCTACTAGTAATTTTTTGATTTCATTTTTTTTAGTTTTATTTAGTATTTTTCTGATCTGAGTTTTGGTTTTGCAGGTTTTCGTTGGTTTCGTTGAAGGTTTGATTCTACTTATAGCTTAGAAAAAATACCTTAGTCTACCTTGTGTGTTCTCTTGTTAGTTAAGCAGTTATGATGGTTCTTTTGCCACACACAAGTTATATCAGGGAGTTTATGCACCTTACCATGTTTTCATTCAACATCTTGTTCTTTGGTTTTTAAAATTTATTGTAAGTCTGCTCCATAATCAGTAAGGCTTTTCAACTAAGGTTTAACTTTGAGGCAATATATTTGCAAAGCAGGGGACATCTTGATGTGATTTTATCTTTTGCTCATAATTGCTTCTTAAATTTAGAATTTCCTTTTGAATAAAAGCCTGATTAATAATCTGCCATACAAGACAAAATTATCATACTCTTAACATAAAATAAAGAACACATTTGTAAAGAAAATCTCTACTCTTTCTGTTAAGAACTCTTTTCTTATATTGTCTAGTTATGTTCTTGATTATTGCATGGCTTATTGTTTCAGTTTAGCTAAATTTATTTTTCTGATTTTGCTTTTGTTTTGATTTGTGTAGTCTATTAGTGGCTCTTGTACAATTATTTGGATTTGATTTGTTCTTAGTTTTGTTTTGAATTTTGTGATGTATCCAAAGTTTATATGGGGGTAATCTATTTTTAGCAACATCAATTGGTGATTTTGGGAATCTTTTCTCTATCATTACAATAGGATTTCATTATCTAAAGATCATCCTTACCAAGTTTATATTTTCTCTCACATCAACCAATAAATATGGGGAACATTTAGATACGAATCAAGTATTATAGTTCATCTGTACAAAGGAATGAATCTGCTACAGTCTTTTCTTTGAATCCCTCCACAATTAAACTAGGTCTTCTACATAGGTAGATGAAGGGAAGGTTAGTGAGGTTAAATTTTAACTAGTACTATATCTATTTTATTTTATAACCCCTCTTGTACCACCCCGCTCTCTTCACCCAATTGCAAAAAGCAATTCTCCAACTAAGAAAATATAAAGGGTGGAAACACAAGAGAGTTGAAAACATTTAGCTGCGGGAAGTACAAGTAAACCCGTCGGGGCTATAGACGCTCACTGGCAGCGGGGCCATGCTTGTATGGTGACAACACATCTTCATCGGGCTATGGATGCTCATGGGAAGCGAAGAAATGTCGGGAAAAAGAGGCAATATTACATTCAATAGATGTATACTAATCTTAAAACCTCATAGCCATACCTTTGTTATCCAATAGTAGAAGAAAATAAAATAAGATTCCATGTATTCGGATTCATTTCTTTTAGACTAGGCATTCAAGTACTTTCATTTTTAAGAACTTATCTTAATTTGATTCATCTTATGTGGGACCCTTAAAAATAGTGTGATGTGTACGAATTATGGAATTTATTTATTTATATTTTTGATCAATTTAAATCCCTATTACCTTATACTAGAGATAATTGTTTCGTCCCTATGTGTCGCCAATTGTTGAGGTCTCAACAATTCCCCTTAATTTCTTCAAAATTATGGGGCCCTCTATATAAATTTTGCTAATGTCGTTTTTGAATTGCTTTGGTTTGCTTAATTTTGAGTGATTTCGATTTGTAGGGATGGTTTTATGGTTATTTTGGATCATTGTGCTTTATGGATTTGTTACATTAATTCCTTACGATTGGCATAGTCGGACTTTTGTTGAGAATTATTTTGTTTTGGTTTCATTTTAATTTTGATTGGAAAACCAATGCATTGAAATAGTGTTTGGCTCCATATATTTTTACGCGTCAAACCAAATTAATGAAAATAAATTACACTAAAAAGGAACAAATTGAATAAGTGTGAAAATTGAAAGATTTTAACATTTCAAATTTCCATAATTTACAATAAGGTTTTTACTCACATTGATCAAAATACAACATCCAAGTAAACCTTTTTGTAAGTTATTTATATATTCAATTTATTTCTTAAATTATTAAAATGGTAAAAATTGAGCCATATTGGGAGTAATTCTATTGAACATAGCCCATATGAATTACTCTACAAATACATTAAAACTCTATTTAAACCCAACGAATAATCTCGAGAAGAAACATTTAAATATCATTATTATTCACCGATTATTTTAACAAAAAAGAAAAAAGAGATGCCATTTGTCAAAAAACATAATAGACAATGATAATATTGTTGTAAATAAAGAAATCTGTTATGGTCTCTCTACACTTATGGTGCTTCTATTTCCTTTAATAAAATCTAGAGAAATAAAAATAGAGGGAATCATCATATCAAACCTCTGGATTGGGTTAAATTTGTTGTCAAATCAACTTAAGCATTGAAGTGTGCACGTTTGTGGGAAAAGAGGGGTATCATATCTACATAATCTTTGCTTGAGATTATAAAAACAATGAGTTAGGTTGCCATTAAATCTCTAGATATTCCATCAGATTGTAGCGATTACATCGAGTTTATGAAGGATGAATCAACGTAGTCCAGGAGAACCGAGATCGTTGGTTCTATTTGTAGAAGACAACCTAAACAATTTGCAGTGATCACTATGTAGTATGCAATGTGTTGACGGGCCAGAATGGCCTGTTCAATCAGATGAGGGAAAACGCTCGATGGCAGGTCCCAATCAGACCTACTCTCGTTTGAGGTAGCATTTCACGTGAGTTTATGGGCCTTGCTACTACTCAGAATTAAAAGAATAAAAAGGGGAAAGACAACAATTTTCTCCCCAAAGAGTTCTAAATAATTCTAAGACTAATCTAACTAAAGAAAACTAATCTAATATAACTACTTCTAACCTATCCTAGGAGCAAAATAGATAGAATGAGTACAGAGAAACATAACCATCAGAAACACAAATAGCTCATGTATTTTAACGGTAAATGAAAGCAATAATGTTGTAGATGCAAAGGCAAATAGTTGAACAATACATCTATAACATCATTTATGTACCCATGAAGAAACATGTGACAACATAAGAAAACATAATAGAGTGCAGAAATAATTCATACAACAAAATCCTATCTACTCAAGCAGAATATAAATGCATAAAGAATAGTCTATACTACATCTATCAAAGCCACAAATTTCTGAAATTCCTCCTGCTCTTTATTACTCAAAAGCAAAAATACCATCCTTTGTTACAAATGGAAAAGGTCCCCCTTCTATCCTATGAGTTCTCTTTTTATAGGGTAGGAGAGACCCTTGATTTCTCCTCCCTGTTCGTTTCATTTTCCCCCAATTTCTTTTTCACATTTCTAAAATCTGGATGTGGGAGTTACAAATGGAAAATGAAGAGACTCATGGAAGGTTACATTCACCCTATGGCAGTTTACAAATGATATTCATCAAAAAACAATCATTAAATTTGCTCATTGGTGTTACGTTCTATTCCTAGAAAGTTTATGGGTGTTTATGGCTTCTTCCTCCTGATCAAAATCCTTTTGGCTTCTTCTCCTCTATCTCAGATTTCCATTGAGATATTGTTGGCCATATTTCATTGCATGTAGCTTGAGATATAGCAGTTTGAACTCTGCATAGCTGGTTCTTCACTTGAATTCGGGTTTTGTTTGTGTTTTGCGTTTTCAAGAAATTTGCACTCTCAATCTTCCCACATTTTCTATGACATCTTATTATTCTCTTCTCCATATTTCTATTGATCTATCATGGGCTTGATTTTGTTACTCATAGCCCTGGATATGATTGCTTGAAGTTGGTACGGCCATTTCCCCCCAAAATCTATGGTTTTTGGTTTTCTATAGTTTCTTACATATTCTATCAGTTTTTCGGTTGAGAGACCCATACCATTGCATTCCTTTATCTGATACCTTTCCAACGAGGTATCACGGGCCTCATTCTGACATCTGTAGGAAAATTTATGGTTGTTTAAAATTTCTCACTAAACAACCATTGACCAGGTCCGTGGGTTAATCTAGACCATTAATGCTTGAACCTGCAAAAGTGAAAACCCACCAAATCAACGATTATGGTCAATTGTCCAATGAACATTGAAAAGAGTAGAGTGTGTGTGTTCATAACTTCACATCAGAGTCTTTCTAACTCCTATCCCATTCCCATCTCGATTCATCAACTCCGAGAGTGAGATCTAATCATTTAATAGATCTAGAACCAATCCCCACAATCCATCAGAAGAGCCATTTCGCGACTTGTTCCAATGTGACAGTGCAAAGGTATCGAAGAATATTCCTTCTTCAATTCACGTGTTGAAGGTTAAAAGCCCAAAAAAAGTGATGACATGTAGTTGGAGCTAATTATTCGGCATCCAGAAAATTTGTGAAGTTTCAAGCTATCGACAAGAGGTATCGTGGAATATTCCCTCATAGCTCTTTTTTGCATGCAAAATATATAGATCGTCCTTTCAGTGATGAACAACGGTCATGATTAAAATTCATTCAGAGTCTGAAGGAAACCGTTCGGAGTGTTAACTCCAACCATCCAAGTTGTAACCCAAATATTGGTGTACGAAAAAGATCTGATCGTTCACTCAGGGAATAGATCGACAACTTGAGTGAGTTTTGATTTGGAAATCTACTCAAGGTTTAAGCTTGCAGAGCTTTTCAAACTAATAATCTTGTGGTCCTGATGTTGGTTGCTTGGAAGGAAAAGGGGCTTATCTTCAAAAGAGCCTGCATAATTCACCAAAGAATTCAGTTGTGAACAACATTGCTATGTGAAAGAAGAAGATAAGGATTCAATCTGAGGCAGTGCAGGAACATACGCTAACCGAGGAACTGAAATAAATTTATGTACTATGGATATTGTAGCCATAAGGCCATCAACTCGGAGAATGAATGAAGGTCATTAATCGAGTAGCGAGTGAAATGCAATCCCAACCATTCATCGGGGGAGGGTCATTGGAGTGATTTGTGATATTTAGATTTGTTCCAATGGAGAAGGACTCTGACAATGAAGAGTGTGAATGTCAGGGACGATGAAGCTCCAACATGTTTGTTGAAGTATGTGATCAAAAGGTTGGGAAGAAGAGTCGGGAAAAATCCCAACAATGATCAGGGAAGGTGGTGTATGCCACATCAACACCACGCGTCAACACCAAGTCAGATGGAACAAGGGAGAGTGAACCACATGGTAGTGAGTTGGAAACGGTGAGTTTTAGCTTAGGAAACTTTGGGAATCCATAACTTTCAATTCAGAACTTGGATTTAAGTATGGTTATAGTCGTTGGAAAACTCTTGACGAGTAGAATCCAACTATGAGGTTTGCCTAGAGGGAAAAAAATAGAGGAAAAGAAGGAGAAAACCCAATATGCATTAAGCCTAGTTTTCGGGTAAGAGGGAAGGCCAAAAGAAGAATTTAGTACAGATCAATCCGAAGAGGCTCAGGAAAAATTTTGCAGTGAAGATGGATCCAAGAGCCTTAGAATCTTAGGACCTCAGGGAAATAAGAAAAGGGGAAGCTCGGTAAGGATCAAATTCAAGATTCTAGAAAAGGATGAACAAATTTACCCACAGGCCTCTCAAGGCTGGAGTGTCTATGCAAACAAAGTGTCCTTACACACCTGCTCCTGTAAAAAAAAATAATGAGATCAACCATGCAATCAAAAGAAGACTCGCCAATACAATAAACAATATATCCCTACCTTTAAACCAACTTATGAGAGAGTGTTAGGTTTATTGAAAAATAGTGTGATGACTGTAGGTGAGTGTCCTAAGACTACATATGCTAATTCAAAATAGAAGAGTAGGATCAGTATGTGAGAGCACAAGTATGAAGTCATGCAACATAACATGTTAGAAAGAGGATGAAAAATTTGAATTAGGAAATCAACAAATAATTAGCCACAACCTCATCCAAGACATGCAATAGAACACCAGGCCATGCAGCCAAATAGGATCATCAAGCACTTCAGAATCAACAAAAGGTCTGAAGACAACGTGTCAATTCCATCATACAAATGTCAACAAATATAAAAGTCCAATAAGCATTATGAATACATTTGGAATCATCAGATCAGGAGGAATAGTTAGCACCCATCAAAGACAATCACCCATCAAGATAAATCCCCCAACTCCTTCAAAGTAGGCAAAGGGATAGCATTAGGTTCAAGCGGTAGAGGATTAGGCAATAGGGGCCCCCTTTCCTTTCACTTGTAAAAGAAAAAGTAAAGGTGGGTTGTTGCGGCCACAACAAATGCTGACACATTGGAAGAACCAATTATCTTTGTGAATAGAAATCTAGGGTATGTATTTCATATCTGAATTTTAAAGATAAGTTCAACAATCTGCAGACAATTTTCCAATAGTTATGGGTACCACAATGACACCAAAATTTTAAAAGATATAACCCAATATTTCCAGTACTTGTGATCTAACACACCCTTTTCAAAGAGATAATTAATGAGATAAGTTCTTTTATTGGTTGTACACTTCAAATTAGCTTTGGTTCAACCATGGGTTTTCACTTTTAAAAAAAAACAAACATCTACATAAGTGTGTTCCTCATCTCTCTTTTACCAGCATTGCTTCGCTGCCAGCGAGCGCCCATAGCCCCGATGAAGTTGCCTCAGTACCATACAAGCATATCCCCACTACCAGCAGGCGCCCATATCCACAACGAGTTTACTCGTACTTCCCACACTATTAATAGTGCTTTCAAATTCCTTTTTTTCTTTAGAAAATTATCACTCTTTTAGATTTTGGATATAGATATGCATATGCACATAGGGTGTGAAGGAAGCGGGGTGATACGAGAGTTGTTTTGATTTGTTGAGTATATTTTACGCATTTTTGTTTAACCCATAGTTCTCCCCAAACATTATCATAGTCTTGGCCATTTTATCAATGTGAAGTGAGTGAAGCTCAAAGAAGAGAGTGGGTAGACACTTTCCTATACTTATGGATTATCATGATACGCACAACAGGCACATGTGTTCCACCACAGTTATCAGTCCATACCTACATCTATAAACTTCATGAATGTTCACTTAGACAGAGCAGCCCATGTATCTTGTGACTTGTAGAAAATTTCTTTAGTATGAGACCAAAATTGGAATAGTCCCTCACTGAAATTGGGAGTCAAATCAGCTCAGGGAAATACCAGTAGCCAAAACAAAATATGGAATCAATATGTACAAGAAGAAAGGATGGCTAAACAAATTCATGAAAATAGAAAATTAAACTAAAGGAATCTAAAGCTAAACTGTCAGTCATCAAAAGAGAAAGAAAATTGGTTGAAAAATAAGAAGAAAACCCATCAGCAAGCAACAAATATGTTGTAGCAATAATGAGAGTGTTTTTAGTGAAAACTCGCAAAATAAGCTAAGGGAAATAACCAGTCAAGAAATGGTAACCAATTGATATCAATATCAACAGAAAAAACTCCTAGAGTTTCTGATCTAAAATGAAAAACAAACCATATTACAATAATTCGTGATCTTGTGTAAAATATTTGCGACACAATTCTCCAATCCAATTGTCATATGCAATTTCTTTCATTAGGGGAAAAAAACAACCTTCCAGGAATCTAGCAGAATGGTTAATGTAGATGCTCAGTTAAGACAAATTTTAAAAACAAATTACATGAAACATCCACAAACCCATAAGCTCTCAAGATTACATGGCACAAGCAATTCCTTTGAAATTTGAAAACAATTAATCTCCAACAGAAAATACAATTCAGATTTCTCACCAAAGCATCATTTTCTCTTTGCTACAAAAGATAATCATTACTCAAATATATCCCAGTAATTCAATTTGGATAGGACAAAGAGGAAAAATTGACAGTTATTGAGGTTATCAAAAGAATCATTAAAATGACTATAAGTCTCTAGTAGATCAAAAATCAAAATGGGAATATATAAATTAGACAAAAGACATTTATGATCATCTTTTAAGTTAGTGTTAATCTTGATTTATCAATCCAAAAATGTCACAAAGGAATCTAAGCATCCAAGTTTAGATTAAGACTTCCCTATGTTGCCTTCATTTTAAAAGAAAAGGTTTTGAATTGTTGGTCGTGCAAGCCATTTCCAAACCTGCATTACACAAGAGAATGGTGTGATCAACACTTAGACCATTAGGGAAGAAATCATCTTCTTAAATGAATGAATTATTAAAATGAAATTTAAAACTAAAAAGAAAAGTAAAGACTGAAAATTAAAACTAATTATAAGCAAAGCATGCTAAGCTAATGTAAAATTAAACTAAATGGGTTGTCATAAAACTCTCTGTAAAGGCTTGTGTAGTCATCGTGTATTCATCTTTTGTTCATGCAGTTAATTTTCACAACCTTCTTCCTGAGATATAAGTAGTAGGTGCTTTCCCACATTATTCCCTTCAACAAGAGACCAAGTTACATTGATTGGTGTGAGATGTGAATCCATAGATATAATGTCTTGTTCCTGTTAACGCTCTGTAAATTCTTAAAGGTTGTCAGAGTAGAAGAAATTTACAAGAGGTAACTGTATCCAACTACTTCGAAACTGGAATCTAGCCCTACCAGTTTCAAAGAGGGATCTCTCTGTATGATCTAGCTATGTTTTAACTTTAAGATATTAGGCTAGTTATATAAAATAAAATAAGATTAAAAAGTTTTGATGTTTTTGTTAAGTTGGCTGAAAAGGGTTTACACCTCCGTTGGGCTATGGGGTCTGTATTATAAAGATAGAAATCTAAACAGAAACAAAAGATTCTTTTCACAAGGTGTTAGCATTAGAAGTCACTCCTGGATTGTGACAGGAGCAGAGCCCAACGCCCATCAGTTTATGTCCCAAATAAATTTAATGGGTGATCGAATGGGTAGAGACCCAGGAAGGTATCACTCTAACTTAGGGACCAGGCCTGGTATGTAAAGAACAAAGGAGGTCCTGATCTAACTTTCGTCAGTGAGTTGATTGTAAAATGAGCAGGTGGAAGACTTGGTGATATGAGTGAGCAATACTCCCTCGGGCATTAGGCCTTTCAGCAGCTTGAGGAAGAAAATATCAGAATACAAGATCCTCTTGGTTCTGAGTTTTGGGGAACTGAAGGGTGACTTGACTAGATCCTCCAATTCCAAATCATTCAGCGTTGAGAAAATACAAGAACTGATCAGAAACAATGCAACTATTACAGTGGTCCAACCTACATCATCCTATAACAGCGCAACTCGACTGGATCCTCCAATTCCGAGTTGTTCTAACACAGTGTAAACAAAGATATGGAAAGAAGATGACATTCATAAGGCAAGAAGTCTCAAGTGCCAATACATAACCAGAGCAACCAGTGCTTCGTTAAGATTTTACAATTGGGAGCCTAGCTCAACCATCGATAGATTACAAAATGGCAAAAACGCCTACATATACTCAAAACAAAACAACAACAGCGAAAACAAGACACTGCATTAAAAACATTGTGTCTGCATGTCTTCTGGCAGCCTGCGCATCCAGACTCTGAATGATCGTGCACTTATGACAGACGCAATCAGACTCCTAATTGTCCTGCAGATGAATCGACATGCTTTTAATCCTTTGTCGGACTTTCCATTTATGGCGGAGGCGATGTCTAACCACCTCCAACAACTTCAATAACTATTTTCTTGGGATCGGGAACAATCCCGATCAACTCTGCCCTTTGGGACGTGGAAGTCTTCACATGGTGCCACTTGGATCAACTGAACGGTCTGATGGATAAGGCATGGAGGATATGGCATGCTTGGCGTGGAAAGGGGAAAGGGAGTGATCACGGAAACAACAGGGGTGAGACACATCGCAAGAAGAAGGGGCAAAGGTGATGGGATATAATGGTAACGGGGGACACATTATTTATGGGATGTTGATGTGGAAAGGAACGGGACAGATGTCAGAGGATGAGGAGGGGCCAAAGGAAACGGGCCATGTCATGCAGTTAAGAAGAAAACAGATGGCAGGGGAGAAAGCGATATAGAAGGCGACATGACAGGAAGGGGGCCCCATGTCAATACCACACCATTC
>SNQJ01S0015092.1:209551-222019 GCA_010110895.2 Picea sitchensis | reverse complement strand
GCTGCCTGTAAAACATGCCAACAATCCTTTGTACATTCTTCCTGCACCCATGCCATCTTCATTGCTGTACTTGCCATCAATGACAAGCATATGCTACATGTTAAACATTTTCCAACACACAGGGCCATTGAAAATTTCTTGATCCTTCAAATCTCGCAACCTGTAGGTATTATTTGAAAATACTTCAGAGATTTTGAAGGGCCCGACCCATAGGGCTTCAAATTTGTCGTGTTTGCCCTTGTCTTGTTTAGGAGCATCCCATTTCAGTACCAGGTCTCCTATTTGGAACTCTTCCTTCTTATCCCTCTTATCAAAAACCTGCTTGATCTTCTGCTAATGGTCCTGAATTCTGTTCATTACCTGCTCTCTGGCCTGCTAGACCTCTACTAGTTGATGAATTCTTCTGATCATATCATCAGGCTCTTCTTGATAATCCTGGAAGAACTTTGCTACAGGAATGGCTAGCTGAGAAGGGAAAATAACCTCTGCTCCATAAACTAATTGGAAAGGGGAGATTCCTATAGATCTCTTTGTGGTCACTCGATCAGCCCATAGAGCGAATTTCAACTTTGAATCCCAGGCCTTTTTGTTGTCCTCCAACAGTCTTTTGATGATCCTTATCAGGCTTTTGTTGGAGGACTCTGCTAAACCATTGCCTTGGGGATAGTATGGGGTGGAGTGAAAGAGTTTGATCCTGAGTTGCTCACAGAACTTGGCTAATGGTTCAACCTTGAAAGAGGCTGCGTTATCAGTAACAATCTTGCTTGGGCAGCCGAATCTTGTGATGAGGTCTTCCAGGAATCCAATGATTACCTTGTGAGAAGCACTCTTGGTGGGGATAGATTCTATCCACTTAGTAAAGAAATATGTGGCAGTCAGGATCCATCTGTGCTTCCCACTAGAAGCAGGGTGGATTTCTCCAATAAAATCTAGGCCCCATTGCTGGAAAGGTCCCGAAACAACTACAGGATTTAAAGGCAGAGATTTAAGCTGTTGCTTTCCTGAGAATCTTTGTCATTTGATGCAGACTCTAACCTTTCTGCAGACATCAGTGAATAAGGTGGGCCAGTAGTACCCAACCCTAAGGATTTTTTAGGCTGTGGTCTTCCAGAAATGATGCCCTCCACATAGGCTGCTGTGAAATTCAACAATGATCCTGTCAGCCTCTTGTGGATTCATACATTTTAAAAGCACCCCCAGGGGGTCTTTCCAATATAAAAATTGATCGACAAGGTAGTATATGACTGCTTTGAGCTTCAGAGCTCTTGCCTTGTTTCTTTGCAGGCCATCTGGAGGCCGCAACTCTTGCAGAAAATATATGACATCCTTATACCAAGGACATCGAGCCAATGAGGGTTCTTATTGAGGGTCTACATCAGATAGCTGATCCTGCTGATTTTCTGAGCATTCATTGATGAAACCTACCCCCAAATCTTTTCAATTTTCTTCAGCCAACAACTTGGCTAAACCTTGACCTTTGATTAATTTGGTAGGCCTTATTTCCAAGTCAAACTCAAGGATCTTGGCTATCCACTTAGTCCTCCTCCCGTCTATGTCAGGCTGAATAAGAATGTCCTTAACAGTGGCCGAGGGGACATAGGCAATGATTTTTGACTGCAGGACATAGGTTATAACGGCTTTGAGAGCCTTTACCAGGGCATAGGCCTGCTTCTCCATAATGTCATACATGACCTCGGCATCCCTTAGTGCTCTGCTAAAATAGGCAATAGGCTTCTCTAGCCCGACCTCGTTTGTCTGTAATAAAACAGCAGCCACTGTGTCAGATGAGGCAAAGGAGAAAATAAGTAAATCCTTTGAGTAATAGGGACTGATAAGCACAGGAGCTTCAGTCAAGGCCCTCTTTATCTACTCAAAGGAATTTCAAGATTCAGAGGTCCACCTCACTTCATTTTCCTTTCTCAAGATGGTTGTTATAAGCTTTACCACCTCAGCAAAGTTAGAAACAAACCTCCTTAGAAAATTAATCTTACCAAGGAAAGACTGGACTTCTTTCCTGGATCTTGGGATTGCCAAGGCTTGGATTGCTTCAACTCTGCTAGGATCAATTTTGACTCCTTCTGTTGATACTATGTGTCCTAGTAACTTTCCCTCCTTCATGGCGAACATAGATTTTTTGGGATTCAATGAAAGGCCAAAACTCCTGCAGTTCAAAAAAACCTTCCCGAGATCACAACAGTGTTCTTTATCAGATTTGGAAAAGACTGCTATGTCATCCAGATAAATGACCACAAACTTATCCTTTTCCCCAATGAAAGTTATGTCCATGGCACGTTGAAACATTGCCCCTGCATTCATCAATCCAAAAGGCATTTTAGCATACATGAATGTGCCCCATGGAGTGGTAAATGTCGTCTTTTCCCTGTCCTCAGGCAGAACAGATATTTGATTATAGCCAGAGAAGCCATCAATCATGGAAATCTTGGATGCTCATGTTACCCTCTGCAATATATGTTCCATCTTTGGTAAGGGGTAATTGTCCTTCCGTGAGCTCCTGTTCAGGTTTATAAAATCGACACAGAGTTTGATTTCTCCATCCTTCTTCCTTACTGGGACCAAGTTGGCCACCCACTCTGAATATCTCAATGGCACGATGATCTGGGCATGTATCAGCTTCTTCACTTCTCTCTCCATGATAGGCAACAACATAGGATTGATCTGTCTTAGCTTCTGCCTAAATGGCTTCACCTCCTTTTTCAATGGGATTTTATGCTCAATGACAGAAGTGTCATAAGTTTTGAGATCTTCATAGGTCCAGATGAAAACATCAGCAAACTCCCTCAATAGTTCTACGTATTCAACCCTTTGTTCCTTTGTTAGACTCCTTGACAATTTGACAAACTTGGGTTCATTCTTGGTGCCAATGTTGCACTGAGTTGTATCAGCATCATCCTCTAAGATTTTCCCTTTTAATGCCCAATCATTCCTATCAAAAAGCCTTTCCAAAGGAACCATTCCCCTTGGAATATGATTGTTGGGCAGCTGCACAATGTCACGCTCTTCAATCTTACTCAGAAAATTTCCACCATCAAGTCTTTCTTCATAAACAGAGTCTTGGTCAATATGCATCTCTGAAAATTCTTCAATAGTCTCCAAGAATATTTTGATCTCAAGATCATCCTCGAACACCTTCCAATGTTTGACATTGTCAGGTATGGAGGGCCTGTATTTTACTTCTACATTATATCTGAATTTGGGTGGCAAGGGCACTTTGAAATTGCTTGCTGATGTAGCCAAGGAATCTGCCACTGTGTTCTTCTCTCTTGGGATGAAAGAAATGTTAAATGTTGAGAAGAAACTGTTGATTAGGTCCCATACCTCATTTCTGTAACTCCTGAGTCGAGGATGCTTGGCCTGATAAACATTTTTTATCTGCTGGACTATCAATTCTACATCCCCGAACATTGCTACCTCTTGAATTCCCATTCCCTTTGCAGCTCTTAATACTAGAACATGAGCTTCATATTCTGCCACATTGTTGGTTGTTTCAAATTCTAGCTTGTATGACAAAGATATGGTTTCCTGAGCAGGTGACACAAAAAATACTCCAGCACCAGTGCCTTCCCTGGAAGAGGCTCCATCAAAAAACATTTCCCAGATGAAGGTGACGGGGGGAGAAAATTCATGAGAAGTGGTGGGCTACTTTCTGAGTTTTAGAAGAGGCTCGGGAGCATTAGTGAGTTGTAGTAAAATGGAACCTAAATCCATGTCAAGGGAAAAGATAGGATGGTTGGTAGGATTGGCTTCGTCATTGATTATATAGGCCATATGGGCTTCTCTGTATATTCTCCTATGTTCCCCTCCGAACACTGGAATAGTAGCATAGGTTAGGTCCATCTGCAGAGTTCCCCCAGTATTTTTATCCAAGATCTTGATAACATACCAAACTTGGGGGGGACATCAGCCACTACAATGTCCATGACCACACTTTTCATGGGAAATTGAAACAAGGTCACGACCAGGTCTTTGATGACTCCTAGACATTGAAATTTCCTAGAGTCAAAGGAATAGAGGTCATGATAGGCTTTGGTGACTTCTAGTCCTAATTATTCCATGATAGTTTTGGGCATAAGGTTGTGGGAAGCCCCTGAATCCATCAAACAGTTGTGCAGTACCTTGTCATGTATGTTCAAGGATGTGTAGAAGGGAGGGGATGAATCATTCCTTTCTTCTACCATAGGACCTAGAATGACTGCAGGCTTTTCATCTTGGAAATTGATGGAGTTTGTGGGAAGGCATGAGCCTTTAGACTGTAATAGCTCGAAGAGGCATTTTTTGAACGCTTCATGTTTGATCAGTTCAGAGAGGGGCACAGGGATTCTAATTTTTTGAATTTCATGCTCAAAGTTAAAAGAAGATGTAAGCTTTGGGATTTCCCTTACTTCAGGAACATGACTCTGGACTATCGGAGAGAGGGGTTGGGCCTTCTTACCTTCGTTGTTGTCTGCTACTTCATTAACCGGTTTCTCTGTTCTAGTGAACTGCTCAGGAACATCAGGTGCTCCTAGCTTTTTCTTGGACCCCAGGTTATACCTGCTTTGGCTGTTGCTAGCCTTGTCTCCCTTGCTAAGTTCATTTAGCCGACTATCCATGAGATATTCCTCGTATGTTGATTGAGTGAGATGAGGAAAAGGAGGAGTTTCTTCGAAGTAGTGGATTTCAAGATCAAGCCCGTATGTTTCCCCTTCTACCTCGTCATCCACAAAATTATTTTGAAGAGGGGCCTGAATTTTTTGGTCTTCTCTATCTCTTCCTCTCTGGTCCCTTTGCATAGTCAGGGGAGCAATATTGTTTGGCCTCCTGAAGCTTCCTTTGTTTTCGGCATTTTGAGGATTTATGTATGCTTGCTTCCCCTCCACCTTCATTTTCTCCATCTCTGTAGATAGAGACTTCACTATCTTGGTCAAATCATCCACTTGAGGGTGAGGCACAGAGGGGCCATAAGTTGAGGCTTCAGATCTTCCCTTTCTCCTGTCTGCATTAGTCTTATTCCTTAGTATGTCAACTGCCAATACATTAGATTCCACCTCTATGGCCACATCTTGCATTTGAGCTAGGGAGGTAGCTCTTCTTTCTCTCAATAGAAGACAAAAGTCAGGGTCGAATGCACTAGCATAAGAAATTTTGGCAGAGGCTTCTGTGGGCTTTATCTCAGCAGGGATCTTATTATACATCTTATTGAATCTTTTGGAGAAATCAGAGATAGACTCTCCTCCCATTTTCTTCAAAGACCCGAACTTTGTCATGTAATAAATGAAATCTTTTTTATCTCCCCACTGCCTCAGGAAAGCACTATCTAGAGCTTCAATCCCAACAATAGATCCAGGGGCCAATCTCCTAAACCATCTCCTCACCTCACCATCCAGGCTCTGGATGAAGACTCTCATCTAAACATCTTCGTTTTCAATGTTCAGGTTGTCTACGTAACTGTAGAAAGCAGCCAGGTGCTCTTACGCAATTATGTCCTCTTCCCCAGTGAACTTGGGCATATATTTCAGGTAATCTCCAGCAGGGAGAGGATTCACAGGTTGAGGTAGGATTAAGGGAGCATATCTGGCAACCACTATGGCGTCCATTCTATTTAGAGATGGATTAGAACTAGCCATAGGAACAATAGGTGTGGGGGAACTAGGAGGAGATGAGGTTACGGAATGGGAGGGGAACTGCAGCAAATCTGGAGAACAAGCTTGCGGGCTCAAAGACACAGAAATTTCCCTTCCCTCAACAACAGTAATAACGGGAGGAGGGGTGGTAAAACATGGGGTAGGAGTATATTTAGAGGAGTTGGGTCTGAACCAGGGTACCACTTCGGGGGAAAGGGGAGTGACAAGATTTTCTCCTACTAATTTGAGACCGGGAGGAGAAAATCCAGCAGGAACACTCCCAAAATTTAGACTGCGGGAAACTTCGATAGAAGGTACTAAAACAACACGAAATGAGGGGGTTGGAGTTTCTATAAAATCATGAAAATCACCAGAAATACCTGGTTTAGCAGTAGAAGTACCACCTTCAGAGGACTTTCCCTTTCTGATAATCTTCTTTGGGTCAGCTTTAGGTGGTGCTAACGGCAGCTGAGGAGTAGACCTTGTGTGTCTGCCTCTAGAAGCCACGGCTGAAACAATGGAGTCATTTATGGGTTCACATCAATGGAGTCGCCCAGTGGAGTCACGTCAATGGAGTTGCAATGTGCACAGTAGCAATCTTGATAGTTATAATATCTGATGCACCTTCAGAATCAGTTAATCGTTGTCGTTCAATCCCAGGGAAAATATTCAACTTCGTCCCCGGCAATGGTGCCAGAAATGTTAGTGTTAGAAGTCACTCCTGGATTGCGATAGGAGCAGAACCCAACGCCCATCAGTTTATGTCACGAATAAATTTAATGGGTGATCGAATGGGTAGAGACCCAGGAAGGTATCACTCTAACTTAGGGACTAGGCCTGGTATGTAAAGAACAAAGGAGGTCTTGATCTAACTTCCGTCAGTGACTTGATTGTAAAATGACTAGGTGGAAGACTTAGTGAGATGAGTGAGTAAGACTTCCTCGAGCATCAGGCCTTTCAACAGCTTGAGGAAGAAAATCTCGGAATACAAGATCCTCTTGATTCTGAGTTTCGGGGAACTGAAGGGTGACTTGACTGGATCCTCTAATTCCAAATCATTCAGCGTTGAGAAAATACAAGAACTGATCAAAAACAATGAAACTATTACAGTGATCCAACCTACATCATCCTATAATAGCGCAACTTGACTGGATCCTCCAATTCCGAGCTGTTCTAACACAGTGTAAACAAAGATATGGAAAGAAGCTGACATTCATAAGGCAAAAAGTCTCAAGTACCAATACATAACCAGAGCAACCAGTGCTTCATTAAGATTTTACAATCGGGAGCCTAGCTCAACCATCGATAGATTACAAAATGGCGAAAATGCCTACATATACTCAAAACAAAACAACAACAGCGAAAACGAGACACTGCATTAAAAACATTGTGTCTGCATATCTTTTGGCAGTCTGCGCATGCAGACTCTAAATGATCGTGCACTTATGATAGACACAATCAGACTCCTGACTATCCTGCAGATGAATCGACATGCCTTTAATCCTTTTCCGGACTTTCCATTTATGGCGGAGGCAATGCCTAACCACCTCCAACAACTTCAATAACTGCTTTCTTGGGATCAGGAACAATCCCGGTCAACTCTGCCCTTTGGGACGTGGAAGGCTTCACATGGTGCCACCTGGATCAGCTGAACGGTCTAATGGATCTGGCATGCTTCGCGTGGAAAGGGGAAAGGGAGTGATCACGGAAACAACAGAGGTGAGACAGATGGCAAGAAGAAGGGGTGAAGGTGACAAGATATAATGGTAACGGGGGACACATTATTTATGGGATGTTGACGTGGAAAGGAGTGGGACAGATGTCAGAGGACGAGGAGGGGCCAAAGGAAATGGGCCATGTCACGCAGTTAAGTGGAGAACATATGGCAGGGGAGAAAGCAGTACAGAAGGCAACACGACAAGAAGGGGGCCCCACGTCAATACCACATCATTCCGAACCCCCCCCCCCCTTTTATTAAAGGCAGAATGGTAGAGGGGGTTCAGAATCGCTTGAGCGTCGTCGATCTAGGTGCCTCAATCTTGAACATTTGAGAGATGTGCACCCAATTCTGGACCCCCCCCCCTCGTTAAAGACAGAATGGCAGGGGGGCTCCGGAATGAAACCTCAGCCGTAGATCTGGGCGGGAAGATCTTGGCCATCCAAAACTGCCTGCTCGTTAAAATGACGCGCCCACCCTCTAAAATTTGGGAAAAGTGGGTTTTTCGAATCTCTTTCTTCGCTCAAGGGGACGCTTCTTTCAGGAGAGCACCCCCTACATGATTATGTGCTAACACAAGGCAAGATAATGCATTCGATGGATTCTTTTGCAGTAAAGTGATGGATAGCAAAAAAAGATGAGAATATCAATTAAAGAAAAGAATCATTTAAGAATTTCTTCACTATAACATCAGAAAGATAAACATAAAGATCTTTCAAATCCGAAACAGGGTATACAAAGATAAATCCTGCAACATGCGTTACTTTTAAAAGATTAGATTAGAAAACAATATGACAACTGAGCGAGAAGAGCATTTAACATAGAAAAGGAAACATCACCAATGAATAACATGCGAGAATCCTGTGAAACATCTCTTTGTATTACTGGAAGATCTCTTGATAAAATTACAGTCTTTTAGCTTGCAGGGCGTAAAGATCAACCCTCAGTACTTCAAAGTTTGAATTATTTATAATAAAAATTACATACGACCCTGTGATTAAATATCAGGACGTGGAAAATCTAAATTTATCTAACTAACTTAACAAGATACAAAAATTTAGGAAACTGTTTGATGATGTGTTGAAACTTCATGCCGATTTCTGGGGTGAACTGTTGGTGAGGCCTCTGCACGACCTCGTCTAACTGGATAGCTGACTAGGCTTGGACACCTCATCGCCTACTCGATCAAACTGCATAACTCTTCCCATCGAAGGTTACTGGGAACGTTGACTTTGAGCAATCTTCGGTATACTTCATCCATCTCCATATATTTGGCAAAAGTTGGCTTGATGATGAAAATGTATTGGATCTCGTGTTGTATGCTGATGTCTAATTGGAAAGCTTCTAAAAACGCCTTGCCTGTTATACTTCCCTATACTCCTGAGAACTTAGAACTATCTTTAGCCACAGTGGCTAGCTTCTTTTTATAATTAGACAATGTCATCAACTTGTCATTTATGACCCTTAAACTAGGGAGGCCTTTCTTCTGCAGAGCTTCCATTTTGCTGAAAAACCTTTGCACTCATATGCCCATAGCCTGGACCTTTTCCTCCAGTTGTATCATCAATCCTCTCTTGGTCAGGACCCTCTTGACTTCGAGGATGGTTTATGTGTTATCTTTAATTCTCAACTCCTCTAACTCTTCTTTGGTTTTTGAATTTAGGAATTTGATGATCTCAGTGGCTTCTGCGGGCATCTCTCCCAATTCTCCTCTTATTTTTTCAATCGCCTGCTTGCTTCTCTGTAGCAGTTCGTTCTGCTCGAACATGATTTGTACCATAGGCCATATTTCATTTATGGATTTGGTGATATCCATCCAGACATTTTCCTTGACCTCAGCAAGTGTTTTACCTGCCAATGTTTGCTTTTGAAGCTGTTGCAATTCCTGTTTGAGCTTGTCTGATGTTTGTTTTTCCTTGGAGTAGCTGGCTTGGTAAGAAGACTTGAGTTCCTGAAGGTTCTCAACCTCCTTTTTAAGTCTTCTAATATATGTCTCTTGCAAATTCATCTCTTCCATGGACTTTGCCAGTTCTACTGTCTTCTCCAGAGCTGTCAATGGAGTTGCTGAGGGAATTTCTACTGCAGATGTTGTGCTTACTCCTGTGAGTGGAACTGTGCTTAATGGAATGACTTCCATAGGCTTTGATTGTTCCTTCTATTTCAATAACTTTTCCAGTTCTGCTTCCATCTCCTTCAACTGTTCATTTTGCTCCATGATCAACCTAAGCATCTCATCCTTTTCCCCTTCTGTCTCAGTTATCTCCTTTGCCTGTGAATCTTCTGTTGGTGGCAGTTTCAACAGTTTCCTTAGAGATGCTATATCGGCATTTTTCTTTTTAAGCATCTCCTCGACTGCTTTTACATTCAAGGGATCATACCCGATCCTGAGGACCAGTTCTTCCAACGTCTTAATCCTATTATCCTTTGCAAAGGATGATATCTTTTCTAGTTTCAGTTGTGTCTAGACGTTTCTCAGAGATACTTGTAACTTAGAGGCAGCAGTAGAAGCATTTTCCAACGTGGATAAAACCATTTCTCCAGTTTGCCTGTGCAGATCCATTTGATCAGCAAGATGCACATCTTTAGTCTGAAATTCAAACGTTGCCCTTTTGTAATCGATGATTGCTTTCGGGTCGGGCACCTGTGCTTGCAGAAATTCCATGTGCATTCTACCCTTCTCAGTGTCGAATGTAGACAACAATATGTGTTGTACAGTTGATGTTTGATTCCAGAACTGAGCATATGTGTTGCTGGTCAACCTCTGATTTTTCTTTTTGATCATATCATACTTCTCAAAAATACTCAGTTTTGGTCCTATTTTTCTCGGCTGGTTGATTGGTGGAGTATCTGTAAGCTTCTTGGGAAACATTGTAGTCATGATCTGTTTGCTGCTTGTGCTAAGGAGCGACTGATCAAACTCCATAGTTGTAGCGGATTGGATTCCCTGTTCACCAGTCGTGTTAGGTGCATGACTGGTTTTTGGCCTCTTGGTGTGTAATTGGAAATCTTCAGCCGAGACTTCAGTGATGGAAGGTGAAGTGTCCTTCCTGGGTATTTTCTCCTTGGGAACCTGTGGTGTAGTCATCTGTGAGACAGTGACCGAAGGGTCCTGTTGTTCTATTTCAACCAGAGTGTTTGGCTCCCATTCTATTTGATTGGCGAACTTCTCTATCTCAGGCCTAGGTGTATGAACATAAGGGATGTTTTTATTTTTAATCCTCATCTCAGAAATTATCCCGCACGGATCATAGTGCCATGTGAAACTAACAAAAAACTTAATTTCCTTTAGCAATCTGTCTGCTTCCTCCCCGATGCCTCGGCTATTGCAGATGAAAGACCCAATCTGCCATTTAATTATAAATTGTTGCTTCTTTTTCAAAGACACGAAATATATGTCATCTAAATTAATCATTTGTCTTATGTATTCCAGGGAAAATATCCTCAGGGGCAGATACTTAGGCAACTTGTATGGAGCCAATTCACACCCATACACTCTGATTTCTATGTGGTCTTGGTACAGGTACTAGTCTCCCGTTTTTGCAAGGTCCGAAAGGTGTAAGATCCTCTGAATTTCCTCATTTATTCTCGGCTCAGGTCTGCCACTGAGCACGCTCACCACGGGATGGTAGAACTGCTCGATAAACTGCTTGAAACTGAATTCTATAGAGTTTTGTCTGAGCAGTGAAGTCCACGTTCTTACTGCCTACAGCCTCCCATCCTTGTCCATCTTCTTCATTAAAAAGGAAAATTTGTCCACTTGGAAGAAAATGAACATGTAAGCCAGTATTGAGGAATACCGGAACATGCCTTCGGTGGCAAAATTTGAGAATTTCTCATGAATGTTGTCCACCAGGAAAGTGTTGTAGTCGAACTGAGTGGTGGGTTTCTCATATGTGGAGAAAATGGATAGGAAACCCAATATAGGTTCATCCACCCATTGATCCAAAAAATACCCAAGAAGGGTGCAGAGCGACGAGATGACCTAGTTTCCCTTCACTGAGAATAGGGAGGAAGGATATGGGGGATTTGTAGTGGGGAGATGAGCGGCCTTTGGGAGAAAAAGCTCGAAAATATGAGCTCTTTGGGGAAATGATAGTTTCTGGTACAGTTCTGTGATAATTTCAAGATTGAAAGGTGAGGCGGATTCGACTCTGGGTATCTGCATCATCTGATCAATGGTTTCAGGTGTGATGAGAAAAATAATTTCTCCTGATGAAGACACTGTGGCTCTCTGGTCGGGGATGTAATGGGCCTAGCATTTGAGGGAGAATTCGGGGAAATGGTGAACCTGGGGGAAAAGATACAGGGGAAGGTTTGACTCCCAGAGCCCAATTTCATCACTTTGGTCCAAGAAAACGTCCTTTAGCCATGACTGTAAATCTGCGAAGTCAAATTCACATCTGGTGTCTGTGATTAAATGGTCTTTGTCTGCCAGAGGGATCCTGTCGAGGTCGACAAGAGGCGAGAGGAAAGGATTTTCCTCGACCTCTGTTTTCTTTGATTTTTGCGCCATCACTGTAACAATACCTACAAGTAAAACAAAAAGTTAGCAGGGATGACTGTGGCTTTGGGCAACTGACTGAAACGAAGAGGAAAATGGGAAAAATGCTCTCTGGTGCAGCGACAGGGTAAATGATGGGGGAATGAAGGGTGAAGGTAGTTTTGAGAAAACGGATACCCATTGGGTGCGGGAGACAGATCAACAGGCTAACAGATAGGTTAGCCTATAATAAATTGCCAACGGGTCATTTGAAGCGTGAGATGGCAGGTGACAATGACTGATGAAAATGACCGGGTGGCGTGGCGGGTATTGATTGGGGGAAGTGACCACAGTGAAAGGATTCGTAACGGGTGAACAGGGGAATGGACTGATAGAGTTATGAGATGTGACCCTTAGGGAAAAAGGTGGAAAATGACGTCACGAGGTGACGGGATATGTAAGACAGTAATAAGCGATGGGATTCGGAACCAATGGATTCCTGCCACGTAGAGATAAGGGGCCCGCCAGAAAACATTCCATTCTGGACCCCCCCCTCCGTTAAAAACAGATTGGTCAGGGGGGTCTGAAAAACACCATGAGTCATCCATCAGTGCACCTGCTCTTGGACCGTAGAACTGTGCGCGATATTT
>SNQJ01S0015092.1:150901-199430 GCA_010110895.2 Picea sitchensis | reverse complement strand
ATGTATACCTTGCTTCTGACCTAGTTGTTAGACGTAAAGCAAGATGTGACTTGCACTGAGCTACCAGCTTAATAGCTGTGACATAGAGCCAGTCTAGTACTTTGATGGGCCAGCCTAGTGTTGTGATGAGGTATCATTTTTTATACTGATACATATTGATGCAGATGATGATGGCATTATTTTGAGAATGACGATGCTGCCGATGAAGAAAACTTCCGATGATTTATAGATACGCCAGCCAAGATGATATTGATGATGTTGTCCTTCCACCTGATGTTGTTGATGATGTTGTCCTCTCTCTCTCTCACATGATGCTGCTAAACAATACCCTTCTTGTTAAGGGGGAGTGTTGAAATAATGTAACTGCAAAGAGTATTCTTATTATTATTGATATTTTATTCATAGGATCAATCCCCATTATGGATTGATCATGTCGGTTATTGTAATAGGACCAAATCCCCTTTTGTGGATTGGTCAAAAGACAATTGTAATAGGTAGAATAAGAAGTTGGCCCCAACAGTTAATTAAGAGACCCAAGAATATAATAAAGGTGGGTTTACCCACCTAGATTGAGAAGTCGGCCCTGCCAGCGAAGAGACACTTCACACGTGCCAGAACTTGTATAAATAAAGGAGGCTAGCGCCTCATTTGATCATAACTCACTTGCTCAGTTTGAGAGACAAGTTCTGATATGTTACCGGCAAAGGAGAGAGAGAGTGGCACATATCTTGCAGAGGACTTTTTGTTTTAACATAGAGATCTCTTGGCATTGTATTGGCTATTTATATTAAGGAAGTTTTGCTGGGTTTTCTTCCCCTAGAGGGTTTCCCAGGATAAATGTTGTGTCTCTTGTGGATGTGTATTTCTCATTGATCTTGTTCTTATGTTATTGTTATCTATTGAAATGCAAAGAACTATAATAATGGCATAAACATTAACACAAATGAAATTCATTAAAAAACAATCATTGAATTTTCTCATTGGCATTACATTCTATTCCTCAAAAGTTTTTGGGTGTTTTTGGCTTCAGCCTCCTAATCGAAATCCTTTTGGCTTCTTCTCCTCTGTCTCAGCTTTCCATTGGGCTATTGCATAGTTGGTTCTTCACTTGAATTTGGGTTATGTCTGTGTTTTGCATTTTCAAGCAATATACACTCTCAATCTTCCCACATTTTCCATGCCATCTTGTTCTTTGCTTCTCCATCTTTCTATCAAGCTATCCTGGGCTTGATTTTGTTACTCGTAGCCCCCGGATATGACTGCTTGAAGTGGGTATGGCCATTTCCCCCCAAATCCGTGGTTGTCATTTTTCTATAATTTTTTGACGTATTCTATTAGTTTTTCAACTTAGATACCCATACCATTGCATTCCTATGTCTGCTACCTTTCCAAGGAGGTATCACATGCCTCATTCTGACATCTGTAGCAAAAGTTATGGTTGTTTAAAATTTCTCACTGAACAGTCAATGACCAAGCCCGTGGGTTAATCTAGACCATTATTCTTGAACCTGCAAAAGTGAAAACCCACTAGATCAACTGTTCTGGTCAGTTGTCCATCGGACCTTGAAAATATCAGAGTGTGTGTGTTCATAACTTGACATCAGAGTCTTTCTAACTCCTATCCCATTCCCATCCCGATTCATCAACTCCGAGAGTGAGATATAATCATTTAATGGATCTAGAACCAATCCCCACAATCCATTTGAAGAGCCATTTTGCGGCTTGTTCCAACGCGCCAGTGCAAAGGTATCAAAGAAAAGAATCGAAGAATATTCCTTCTTCGATTCGTGTGTTGAAGGTTAAAGCCCGAAAAAAGTGATGATGTGTAGTTGGAGTTAATTAATCGACATCCAGAAAATTTGTGAAGTTTCAAGGTATCGACAAGAGGTATCAAGGAATATTCCCTCATAGGTCTGTTTTGCATTCGAAAGATCTGGATCGTCCTTTCAGTGATGATCAACAATCACAATTAAAAGTCATTCGGAGTATGAAGGAGACCATTCATAATGTTAACTCCGACCATCCAAGTTGTAACCCGAATATTGTTGTACGAAAAAAAATCCGACCATGCACTCAAGGAATAGATCGACAGTTCATGAGAGTTTCGCTTTGGCAATCTGCTCGAGGTTTAAGCTTGCGGAGCTTTGCAAAGTAATAAGCTTGTGGTCCTCATGTTGGTTGCTTGGAAGGAAAAAGGGCTTAGCTTCAAAAAAGCCTGCATAATTCACCAAAGAATTAGTTGTGAACAACATTGCTATGTTAAAAAAGAAGATGAGGATTCAATTCCCAACTCCTTCAAAGAAGGCAAAGGGATAGCATTAGGTTAAAGCAATGGAGAACTAGGCCAAGGGGTTGAAATTTTAGGAGGGGCCCCCTTTCCTTCTGCTTGTAAAAGCAAAAGTAAAGGTGGGTTATTGCGGCCACAACACAGTGCTTATCATGATGTCATTAAAAAAAACCATTTTTTTGTTGAACTAAATCAACTCCAATTAAGCCAGGAAATAGGAAAATCTTTTAGATTGTCTTTTATTTTCATAATAAATCTTTTATTCATTTTTTTGTTAATATAGATTTTTGATGATAACGTGCAGGTTACACTAGTAAAGGAAATGAAAGCACGTAAATCCGCATAAATGGAGAAGAGGGGTGCGGACCATAAATATAGTGCAATCAATTCACTCAGTAACAAAACTGTTATGTGATAAAGAAATTCCTCGCTCGATATAATTTTCTAGAAGTTGTCATAATCGTCGATTGTTGACTTCCCAAGGTTTGCAGTAAAAAAAAACATCATGTCAAAGGTTCAAAGTTATAAATTCTTTTGCAAAGGGGTTACTATATCGCACAGAAAATTACAAACCGTGAAGGCGTTACCAGATGACTACGCATAGGAAACGATAATATGCAATGCAATAACTTTCCACCATAAGGAAATAACCTGTTAAATCTGCAAAACAATTCCATGGATTAATTGCATATGGTTAAACTCGGAATGGGTAAATCAGATGGCATATATGGAGAGGCAAATTATCTACTGGCAAGAACAAAGATGTCAGAAATCACCACAAACCTCTTACCTTTCTTTCCCGTCATTTTATTTTAGTTTAGTTTTATTGCTGTAGTTTTAAATTCAATTTCATTTTGGTTTTAGTTTAGTTTAGTTTAGTTTATTTAATTTTAGTTTAGATTTTATTTAAGTTTTCTTTCTTATTAGATTTTAATTGATTACTTTAGTTAGAATTTATTGTTTATTCACTTTAGTTAAGCTTTATAATTTTATTAATTCAGTTTAAGTTTTAATACAATTTTATTTAATTTTAGGTTAGTTTTATTTTTAATTACTTTTAATTTTAAATTATTTTGGTTTTAGTTTCGTTTTATTTTAGTTTTAGTATAATTAGATTTTGATATGATTTAATTTGATTTAGTTAGATTTTGAATTTATCTTTAGATTTAATTCATATATTAGATTTATATTTGATTTTGTGAGATTATTTTTGTTTTGAAAGATTTTATGGTTTTGATTGCAGAGATTTTGGAGGCATAAAATCATGAAGAGAAACAAACTCAAATGGGCTATAAAAGGAGAATGAGCTTCAAAGGAAAGGGGGGGTTCCAAGTTCTGCAAGAGGGAAAACTCTTTACATTGTTGTAAAGGGGGGTACTTATTTTGTAGAATATGGGTTAACTTTGAGACCATATCACAAAGATCTTTACTTTGTAATCATCTTGGGCACTGTTGTTTAGTTTTGAGTATGGAATAAAGATTTTGTTTAGTTTTATTTATCCTCTGTTTCAAATAAGTATAATTGTGAATTTAGCATTGTTGTTAAATCTGAACGATTTATGCTTATCTACAACTATCATAAAGCTATCTTTGTATGTTGAGCATGGATATTTTAAGACTCGATATTGTACTCAACTAGGCTTATATGTGTTTGCTGCTAGTTATCTATCAGTTTAATGTCATATTTGTTTTGATGTTAATTATTGTCATTCTATGAGAACTATTTATGTAGTATGACATGTACCCTTTTATGTTGAATGTAATCATCATGACATTGAATCCAAGTATGCACACATGGATCTGATAATTATTTATCAGATAATTGTATATGCATATCTCCTTGAATAATTAGCAAATCATATGAACTATTTCTTTGATTTGATAGCTCATTTTAATCTTAGGTTCAATTCTGGTCCTTTCTCTTTCATCTTGCTCTTAATTGAGAGTTGGACTATTCCTTCTTTCAATTAAGATAGAGTAGATTTTTCTTTCGTTGTCTGCATGTTAAATTAGATTTCATTTTTCATTTAGTTTAAATCATTACATTTCTGAAAGTCTCCTTTCGTAAGAGAAACCATCTTGGTGGCCTGGTTGAGCCCACATTTCAGTCAATCCAAAAGATTGTCTCTTGCAAGCATGTTGCGAGAAAGCAAGTCTTTTCCTTCTGCTTGTTGATAATAGTTGGCATTATCATACATCTGCAGGCAGAGGATAGTTTTAGATTTGGTCTAGAATTTAGATTAGATTAGGATTTAGTTTAGATTAGTTTTAGGTAAGGGTAATTGGACCCATTTAACCAGTGAGAATCACCACACCAAACAAATAAGGGTATAATTGGGGCTCTGACTAGGTGATCTCCTTAATGTTGAACATGGGCAATTCTGACCATCAATGAAACACACATGAACCATAAATATAAATTATCCTTGATAAGAAAGTGCTCTATGGGAAATCAGAATAATTAATCCTCCTTTATTGTTGACAACCGTCTTTTTCGTTGTGAGTTAGAACCTTATTAATGAACCATGATTGCCTAAAAAATGATGAATTGTTGTCCAATGCAAAAATACACTAAGTACGAGACTCATGGTATATGAAGGGGATGGAGAGACAAGTCATGGAGAGGTAGAGTCATGTGGAGAAATGGGATAATGTAAAGTTCTATGCATGAAATATGACTCGAAATCAACTAAGTATAGGATTTTGCAATAGATGGGAAGAGAGGTACAAGTAATGCGGAGAAATAAGATAAGGTAGAGTTGGAGGAATTTGAAAAATGACTAAGTATGGAGTGTTGCAAAAGATGGGAGTGTAGGATGTTAGAAAATTGGCTAAGTGTTGGAGCAAAATGGGGATTGCAGAAGTGCAGAGAAAAGGTAATGTATTGACTTCTCCGCATGAGGAAAAGTTGAAAATAATCTAAGTGTTGACTCATGTGAGATGATAGGTTCGTGGAGCACAGAGAAAAGACTCAATGGGAGGAATCTTTGCATGGTGAAAGTCATAAAAATGATTAAGTGTTGAAAACATACGATTTATTTCAAGAAGTAATATGGAATTATGAGACTTATATGGGGTGCGAAGAATTATGGATTGTATGAAAAGAGGGTTCTTTCGCATAGTAATAATTAGCATAAAATTAAAGGTTACGACATGAAAATGGATCAACATGAGTGAAGAGTTATAATGTCCCTTTCCAAATAGGAGCTCCAGAAAAGGAGGCTTAATCGTCTAAACCACCCCGTTAGACTATAGCCAGGGCCAAAGAGGGGTAAACAGGGTTACTAGAGATCACTCTAGTCACAGGTGCTATATTTGGAAAGTGACATTGAGCTAACAAGGGTTAATAGTGATTTTAAGTCATTATGAGCTAAAAATAGAAGTCAACAGTGAATTAGGCTTTCAGCAGTGATTTAGGGTTTCAGCATGATTTAGGGTTTTGGAAAGCTATAAAGGAAGGGTCAGTGACCTAATTCATCATTATGCAGATTATGACTTGTCATTGAGGAGAAGAGGCACATCTCAGGAGAGATAGTTCAGTGTATTCCAGAAGGAAGACACCAGTTGGTTGATTTCGGTGTTGAAAGACACAACCTAGTCACTGGGAAGACCATCCAGGTCTTCCATCATTATTCATTGATTCCACAGTGCTCCCATATTCCGGGTATTATCTTTTAGTTGCTTATTTGTATTCTTGCTAAGATCCTTTTGTCTTTTGATCTAGCTGAGTGTTGTTATTTTATTCAGCCACAGTTGTTTATTTTTATTCCGGCTAAGATCCTTTGTATGTTGATCTGGTCGAGTATTGCCAGTTATTTAGCCGCATTCGGCCATTTTGTAATCCACAGAGATATCATAATACAAACTTTCCAGACCTTTGTCGCATTTATTATTTGTATGATCATTTATATGTTGTAAACCTTTGATCCTACACACACATTAGGAGTGTTTCCCAAACTAGCCAAATCAGGAACATTATAGTGGTATCAAAGCTTTAGTCCTGCCAGCCTGTGACTAAAGACAATGAGTGCAGCAGAAGACCCAGAGGCCCGTGAACACATAGGTGACGAATATGTCACTTACAACAAGCATCAGGAAAGAAGGCATAGGCCTGATTTTCCCGCTTTTCCTCCTAGCTCAGAGGAAAAGGAAGAGGCACAGAGAGAAGCAGAGAGGAGGGCAGAGCGTGAGGTCGAGCATGAGGTAGAGAGGATGCTAGGAGACAGATATGAGTGACCAGAGGGTAGTGGCAAGGCCCCCTAAATCCAGAGGCAACTTTCATGCAGGTTATTAATGGTATGTTAGCTAGTCAACGAACCATGTCTCAGTCCTTGGCACAGATGGTTGATATATTGGCTAGAGTGGGCACCCCAGATACACAAGTCCCGCATGCAACACAGGTGAACTCGCGAGCAGGCAGTAGACCCTAGTCACCCTCTCGCACATACACCTCTGTGAGTAGGATTCCCAGACCCTTGTTTCCCAGTTTCCAGAGGGCACCCCCAGTAGTAGCACCACCACCAATNATGCAGATTATGACTTGTCATTGAGGAGAAGAGGCGCATCTCAGGAGAGATAGTTCAGTGTATTCCAGGAGGAAGACACCAGTTGGTTGATTTCGGTGTTGAAAGACACACCCTAGTCATTGGGAAGATCATCCAGGTCTTCCATCATTCTTCATTGATTCCGCAGTGGTCCCATATTCCGGGTATTATCTTTTAGTTGCTTATTTGTATTCCGGCTAAGATCCTTTTGTCTTTTGATCTAGCCGAGTGTTGTTATTTTTCAGTTGTAGTTGCTTATTTTCCGGCTAAGATCCTTTGTATGTTGATCTAGTCGAGTATTGTCAGTTATTCAGCTGCATTCGACCATTTTGTAATCCACAGAGATATCATAATACAAACTTGCAGTCCTTTGTCGCGTTTATTATTTGTATGATCATTTATATGTTGTAAACCTTTGATCCTACACAAACATTAGCAGTGTTTCCCAGACTAGCCAAGTTAGGAACATTACACATTTGGTATCTATTGCAATGGGATCACTCATTGCATTGGATCCCAAACCCTATCTCTATCAATTTTATTTTAAAAAACTCCTTATGTGGTTCATGGTGCGCATTGTACAAGAATAGTGCATTAGTGTGTGTGTTCCTGTAAACAACATCGGTGCTCCCCCAATTATAAAGTGCATCGATGCTCTCCCTAATAAAAAAAATGCACCAATGCTCCCCCAATAACAAAGCGCACAGGTGCTCCCCCAATAACAAAGCACATTGGTTCTTATATAAAAAATGCACCAATGCATCTTACTTTCGGGCGCACCGCTAAAAGACAAAATAAAATAAAAAATTACCAAACCGAATTAATGCACCAAAATATACAGCGAAAAAATGAGCGAGAATTTTATATTTTCTAAATGTATGTGTTTATAAATGAAAATCCTAATAATTGTTTCATTATTTTGCCAAATTTTAGAGGGGATATTTGTGCAAGAGATATTTACAAGCAAGTCTTTGGAGTTTCATGTTTACATTCAGTATTGGAAGCCCTAGCTTCCTGGTTGTTTTTCTTTGTTTTCCTCTCTATATTTCACAAGTAGATTTTTTTTTTTAAAGAAATAGATTTTTATAGGGTTTCTTTACTTGTATATGGTATCTGTTTCTAAGTGATCACTCATTGCATTGGATCCCAAACCCTATCGCTATCATTTTTCTTTTAAAACAATGTCTCTACGGTTCGCAAGACTCACTATACAAGAATGGAGCATCAATGCGCATGTTCATGTCACCGACATCAATGCTTCCCCAATAACAAAGCGCACCAGTGTTCTTCCTCCCCAAAAAGTGCACCAGTGCTCCCCCAATAACAAAGTGCACTGGTGATCCCCCAATAACAAATGAACTAGAACAATTGACTTTTAAACCAAAAATAATAATTCATAATCATCCGTTTATTATTTTATGTAATTGAATTTAATCATCGCATGAAATACTAATTTTCAGTTGTTTTTTTGTAGAAAAGAAAAAAAAATGAAACCCTTTTAGCACATAAGATAGGACAATGAAGAATAAAAGGGTTGATCGCAAAGTTTGTGAGTACTTACTTTTTCAGTCTTACTTAAATTTTTATTTTTGTTATGATATTTATATTTAAATAATTAATTTACACTTATCCATGGATGTTTTCTAATATGCACACTAACATACAAAGAAGAGCCAATTGAAGAATTGATATACATTAGGTTAAGTATGGGTTGTGAGTATATGTTGAAGTATCAAGGTTTAACTGAACAATTTGTAAGTAGCTATGTTGTTTAACTTCCCTTGTTTTATAATTAATGGAACAACAAGAAACCTTTATATTAATTATATCAATTGTGCTTCGTCATGGTGTATTAAACATGTAGGAAACAAAGTATGGAGTGCATCCAACAGAAGAGACTTTGAGAGATAGCATGCATCATGGCTTCAAAAGAATGTGTATTGTTTGTGAAACAGACATTGTTATGGTAAAACAATGTATTTACGCAATCATATATATTTCACTATATATGTGTGTGTGTGTGTGTGTGTGTGTGTGTGTGTGTGTGTGTGTGTAGATATACTTATTACACTTTATTTCTATGCTTGTAGATGGAACATGAAGAGGTGGAACATCAAAAACAAGTTGTTAAAGAAAACATTGGGTTAAATAACTAAAGTGCAATATCCCCTACAAGTGATGAAGAAATGAGGCATGCACGCAACTCGAGCGATGATGGCAGTTCAAGCAATGTCGAACGACAATCAATATAATTGAATGTTACTGTAAGTTGTATGTTTTGGAATATTTCTCTGTGAAAATAAGGGATTTTGTTTAATGTACTCGACATGTTGTCCCAATTTCATGAGGACATGTTACCAATTAGTGTAGCAATTACATATTGGTTGCATTTTTATTATTGTGGACCTTTACGTTATTCCATTTTGTATGATGATGGTTCACTTATTCATATATAATAAAATGGGTTTATTATTTTATTGCATTCAAGTCAAATGTTGTAAAATGTTGTGTTGTTGATTAATTAATATATGGATTATTTACATTGTTACAAATAACAAAGGTGTAATCTGTTGGATAATGCATTAATGCAATCATTGTATCAAAACACAATAACAAAAATATAAAAATTAGTTTTATTATAACAAATATTTTATTTTGAGATGATTAATTGAAAATTTGTAAAATTAATTAAAATATATACATATATGTTCACTACATTCTTTTGAACTCATTAAATGGTGTTTTTTATGAGTTATATGCACACGTGCTAAAAATTGTGAAAAAACAATGCTACTTTAAATGACATAATGTACGATTATATTTTTATCGTTTTAAAATATTCCAGTGCCCATGATTACAATACACACCAGTGCATGCATAAAAATGAAAAGCATCGGTGATTTTCATTTATATATGTGCACTAGTGCTTCTCATTTATGTGTGTCCATTGGTGCTTCTCATTTATGTGTGTGCACCTATGCTTATCATTTATGTGTGTGCACTGGTGCGTTGTACTCAATACCGCTCTGGTGCGTTGATTACCAATAAATGCACCGAAAAAAAAAAACCTCTGCTACAACCTCTGTCCACCCAAATTTTTTTAGTTATATGTAACATATGTTAAAACCTCCACTAAAACCTTTGCAACCAATAAGGAGGTTATAGCAGAGGTTTTTTTGAAAATTTTGACAAATTTTGTAACACTAAAAACCTCCAAAAAAACATCAGCTAGAAGGTTTTCTCCTTGCAGTGAATATAGGTGTAGGGATGGGAACCACCCTACACCAAACACTACCAAAAAAGAGGAAGAAGAGTAGAGTCACCTATTAGTTTTAAGGAAAAACTAAGAAACTTTAGGGGAAAGGAAGAGAACATAAGGGAGGAAGGACTCTATATTAATTGGTATTTTAATTTTAATTAGTTCTCTAATCTTGTAGGTTGATTATCTTACTTCAACTAGGGTTTGCAGCAAATAATTGAAAAAAAATTAACAAATGAAATCAAGTTAACCTAGGGTTAATTCTCAAATCTCCTTTGGTGAACCGATTCAACTTAGTAAGTTTTGGAAATGAAAGAGAGGAGAAAAGGAAATAACTCACCTAGATGAGTGTTTTTGTAGGTGTTGAAGATTCTTGGGATGAATATAAGAGTTGGGATAGGCCTCCCAAGAGAGTATTCCACATTCTAAATAATACTCTATGCACAACTCAATCCTCTTGCAAAATAGAGTTGCATCAATCTCCAATACAAAGTCATATAAACTCTGAATCTACCACATATAAAGATATAACAATATGTCCTTAATGGAGACCCAAATGACCTTAAAAATTTTGGATACCTTCCTTACCCTAGCTATGTTGAAACCTCCTTTGAGGTTGTAGGGTTGAATAATCCAAGGCATGATAAAATTAAGCCTTTAAATATGCCCTAGGATGAAACAACAAACCTATAAGGTTGAAGCTAAAATAACAACAATGGATTTGTATTGAGGTGTTGGAAAAGATATGTACAAGTAGTATAAGAACCTAGTATGTGAATTAGGAAGCTAGATCAAGATTTGACACCAATCCAAGTGTTTTCTTGAAATGTAATGAAAAATGGAGAGGGGAATCCAAAAGACTTTACAAATAGGAATTGGATGGTATAAATAGGCAAGGGAATGACCTCAAGGCAGAATGCAAAATTAATTGTTGAAGATAGAAAACCATACGAAAAAAGTCAAATTGTGTGTTTTGACCTCAAATTGTGAGTTTTTGAGGTCATACCATGGGTATTACCTCAAATATAGGCCCTTGTATTTCATGTGCCATGAGTCACAGTCATGATAGAAAAATAAATCAATGGTTCACTTAGGAATTTAAGACCAAGAAAGGTGAAGGAATATTTTACTCATTTGTACCCATAAATAGCAAACCCAAATGAAGTTTAGCCATCATGGACCCATAATGAACCATCCTAAGTAATTTTGGACCCACTCAAGGGCTTGCAACCCAAAATAGACCCATGAAATAAGGAAATAGCCCTAATGGTTTCCCTAAAGGGTCAAAGTGAGCAAAACCAAAAACCAAGGGATGGGAAGGTGACAAAGGATCCTACCTAAGCACTAGGCATCCCTAAGAGGTCATCCATCTAAGATAATATAAGGGGACTCAAGGAAGGTGGTCCAACACATAAGGATGATAGACAGGTTATATCAATTTCATCACCAGGTAGGTCATGTGTGGACACAGCATAGAAGAGGGTACCATCAAGACATATCTAATGGATAGGTGCATGTAAGAGCTTAAGTGTGAAATCCGTATGCTACATATTCCCCCCCCCCTTGCAAGAGTTGTTATCCATAAACTGGGAATAGTCGAGAGTTGTAAGGAAGGAGAGAAACAAGTAGAACAAAATAAGACAAAGAGAAACTAAGAGTAGCAACACTAGCAAGGCAATGATGCATGGGGAAGAGCCTAATTGTGTGTGTAGTGTAAGCCAATTTTTTTACCTTAAGGGGGTACTCTTTAACAGGTCGAGACAGCAATGTGCTCGATGTTTACATGCAACCACATACCCCTAGGATCTCTTGTAAAATGTTTCTAAATCTTTGGAAATCTCTAGGAATCTCTAGAAACATATTACAAAATTAGGCTTGGCCAAGGAAAAGGTTGAGGTAATGGAATTCTTGATAGACTGAAAGGCCTCTTGGGAAATTTTGTCCTAGCAAAAAGCCATATATTTTCTTAATAGTAGATGTCTAGGCCTTATAACTTGGGAAAAATTAAAATCAAATCTATGGACAAAGTTAATTTTTTCCCTAAAATCTTGAATGGCTTTCTTAGAAGTAGGAGTTTGAAACCTTCATATAGCAACAACTATCTTAGGATCGATGCTTACATTTTCCTTTGAGACTATGTGCCCCATCAATTTACCTTAAATTAAACCAAAAATAGACTTATTATGATTTAATTAAATGCCAAACTTTCTACATATAATAAAAATCTTCTTTAGATGGTTAAAATGATCAATTGTTTTCTTGGAATGCATAGTTAAATCATCAAGGGGTATCTAAATAATTATACCTATCAAATCAATAAAAGTGATGTGAATTTGTTGAAAGATAGCACCTGATTGATTAGCCCAAAAAGGCATAAGGTAGTAAGAAAAAGAGCCCCACCTTATCTGATCCAGGAGGATCTCAGTGGCCACCCACCTATTCCAACTGGCTCAAAACAGTTCGTTGGAAATTTACTATTTTTAGCAATTTTTCAATTCCTAAATTTCTAGGGCCATTTTGAGGGCCTAAATGATGTTTTTCCACTATTAGGCACCTCAATGATAGTCAAAGACTCTAATTGAGCCCCCAAAATGAATCTCTTCGTCGATACCTTTCCAACGAGCTATCGTGCACCCCAAACGGAGATTGTATGCCAAAGTTACAGCCCCGGGAAGTTGATACACCAAACTACCCAAAACGGGGTCCACAAAATTGTTGGTTTTTCATCTTTCAAGGTTAGGGTTTTGGATTGTATTTACGATAAAAATTCCTTTGGAACCTTATTGTAACAATCATCTTCTTTCAAATGTGATTAGTCGTCACATCTCTTCTAAGAGATAAGATGCCACCATTCTAGTGAGTCTTTCACTCTGTATTTCTACAGTTTTGTACATTTCGCTCATTAATAGAAATTGTGTAGTACTATATCTCTGTGTTTATGGTTATATCTTTGTTATATTATTGGATATCTGATATATCTCTGTACATTTCTTTATTATATCTCCACTCTCATTTCGTTCTCAAAATAATCTGGATCATTTTCGTAAAAATGGTTTTAAAACAGTCTTTGGGATTGATTTTAATCTGATTGTAACCAAAAAAACCATCTAAAAGGGACATCATTTTCTAACTGACAAACTTCTATAAAATGACATCCTTGAAAGGTAAGGGGAAATTTCCCTTAACACTGACCCAATTCAAATCTCTAAAGTCCATGCAAAGTTGGATATTGCCATTCTTTTTCTAAACTAGAACTAGATTGGTGACCCACTTGGAGTAGTGAATCGAAAAGTTTGCATTTGCCTCTAGCATTATGTTAAGCTCTTTTCTAATTAATACATCTAGATAAGGATTAACAGGCCTTTGTATTTATCTAACCAGTTTAGCATCCTTCTCAAGAGGAATGGAATGTTTAATTATATCGAGGTCAAAACCTCTCAAATCTTTGTAAGACCATGAATAAAATGTCTCTAAATGAATGGAAGAGGGATAATAATTTGGCCTTTTCTTCTTCGGTGCATTGGGATCCTATGTGCAAGATTTTGGGATCATCCTCAAAACCTATTTTCACCTAGACAAATTGGTCAATCTTTCATTTTGAAGGCTCATGATTTTGACCAACATCCTTGACGAATAATTAGTGGAAAACATGTTTTCTAAAGTGATATGTAATTGAAGGACTGAGAATCCACAGAATTCACCAAAACGGATTCTTAATGTGGAATAAAATTGTTTCCCTGTTCAATTTTGATTCAATTATCTGTTCAGATTTAAATGCACTATGTTGTTTAAAAGTTCCTACACAATGCTTTGGTTTCAAGGCCAAGTACCATAGTCATATTTAAACCCAACGATTTCTAATCACCCATTTTGTGCATTCATTTCCTTTAGCCCAGTTATTGAAAGGATGCATAGTGCATTGATCTTTCCATTTCCATTACCACAACCATGAGGAATTAAATTAAATTTAAATAAAATGTTATACCTCTCCACATATCACCGTAGGTAATGTTCAACACATCACATTGGTCCAAGTAAAGGTAAATCGATACATCAATATGCTATAGAGTTTGGTGCAAATGGACCTCATGCTTTGATGTCCAATAATAGTGATTTCAATAGGAAGATACAATTGTTTTGGATAGTGATTCCAGAAAATCAAACATAGGTGGCTCAACAATGGCAGTAGTATATCACGATAGAGTTGTACATTAATAAAACTCCTAACTTATGCTACAACATAGCATATTTGTTAATTTGGTATGGAAAACCTGTAATGGAACCTCCATCGGAGTGATTTAGTGCATACACTGATCATTATTACAATAAGACAAATAATGTTGGAACTATGGAATGTAAGCTAGAGTTCTCAAGAGAAAATGAGTTGTATCATAGCATTCAACAACATGTAATTAAAATTTGATCTTGAGCATTCAAACCAATTTACCAATGCTTAGCCAACAATTTGCTAGTGATCAATACAATCCAACAATACATTAACCCATGGGTGAAATTGCATTGAAATATATTGATCCAAGAGGATCTCGATGGCCACCCACCTATTCCAACTGGCTCAAAACAGTTTTCTAGCAACTTACTATTTTTAGCAGTTTTTTGGGTCCCAAACTTCTAGGGCCATTTTGAGGGCCTAAATGACTTTTTTCACGATCAGGCACCTCAGCGGTATCCCAAGACTTTGAATGGTCCCCCAAAATGAAGCTCCTCATCGATAATTTTCCAACGAGCTATCGTGTTCCCCAAACAAAGATTGTATGCCAAAGTTACGCCCCTGAGAAGTTGATACACCAAACTACCCAAAACGGGGTCCACAAAATTGTTGGCTTTTCATCTTCCATGGTTAGGGTTTTGGATTTTATTTGTGATTAAAAGGCCTTTGGAGCCTCATTGTAATATTCATCTTCTTTTGAATGAGCGTATCCATCACATCTCTTCTCAGAGATAAGCTGACACCATTCTAGCGAGTCTTTCACTCTGTAATTTTACAGTTCTCTACATTTCACTCATTAATAGAAATTGTGTATTATTGTATATATGTGCCTCTTGTTATATACATCTGATATATCTCTGTTATATTTTTTTATTATATCTCCACTCTCATTTTGTGCCAAAAATAATATTGATCATATATACACCATAAATGCATTAATCAAAGCAAGCACAGCCATAACACTCAAAGTAGAAACAAAGATTTACTTTGAGATGTTCTTGGAAACCCAACTGGGAAGAAAACCAAGTTGATTGGGGATTTAATTAAGAAGGAAATTAATTACAAAAGGGTGACCTATACATTGATTTAGTGTATTGTTACTCATTGGAAAGAAATTTGTAGATGGCCATGGCTCAACAACAATAGTCACTCTTTGTGGGACAAACTCAATGTCTTATTTTCCTCTGATCATCAAGAAAACTGCTTCTTTGAGCTCTAATCTCTACTACTTCCCTTCTTCACTTCCTCCTTATTTTATCCCCCCCCCCCTGCACTTGTTAATGTCCTTCTTCATTACAACCTTCATTTTTAATGGGTTGTCTTTGGAAGGCCAACCATCACAATGGTCTGTTTCCACATCCAACTAAAATTTGGGAATTTTCTCAACTTGCCCAAAAAATAAAAGTATAAAACACAATTGCATACTTATTACAAATTTACAATAGGTTTGGCGAGGATCCCATTGGAATCACATGTCTTCCCCATTTGCAGGATTTTGGCCCCCAAAAGCTTCAACTCCCTTCAATATTCTTCCTCACATCCTCCAACAAATCTCAAAGAAAGGGTGCCTCTGTTGCAAGATGGAATATAAAAGTTGAATAGGGGTTGTGTTTAGCATAACCATGTTGTCTGTCTCATGAATAGAGATGGCATTCTCTACTACAATAGGTTATTGAAAAATCATTTCTCATTGGGCTGCAAGTACAAGTAGCTCTTCTTCCTCCTTGACCTTGATTCTCAAATATTTCTTCTTGGTTGTTTGGTACTTGGGATGGAGTTCCAAGTGAAGCACCCAACATTTGGCCTCCTAATGTCCAGTCAATATGTATTAATGGAAATAGTTTGTCCATGGGTTTCTTGGCCTTCTAGAGTACTAACAATTGCTAGCCTTGTGACCCATTTTCTTGAAACAAAAATAAACCAAAGATACTATGACGTACCATTTTTATTTGTGATGATGCTTGTCATCTTGGTTGCTTGGTCACCTAAGAGTTGGAGTGGATCTGAATGGAAAAATCATCTCTTTGTTTCCCTCTCACAATCCTCTACAACCATATTTGAGTGGTTGGTTGCATGCTCCTTTTCTAGTTACCATTTCCTCCAGGGGAATGGCTTCTTTTTTGGTTCTTCTTGCCTTGAGGAAGGTGGTCTGATATGAACTTGTGTTGGATCATTTTGTAGATTTTAACCTTGTACAATTAATTACTGCAAACAAATTATTAATAAAAACAAAAAAGATACAATGGCACACACACACATTACACAGGGATTTTAACCCTGGAAAGCCAAACCGGAAAAACCAGCAACTTGTTAAGAGTCTCACCTCCAATATTCTATTCATCATTTCATTTTTTACAATAAAATATACATATAGGATCCCGTGGCATCCAAACCCCTAATCCATTGACCCAGATTAGTCAAAAACCCTAATTCCTTAACCAGAATTAGAAAACCATCTGCAAAAAACCATGTGTTGAAAAACCACCAAAAACGGACCAAAACATTTTTCTCAGGGGCTCCCACCCCCGAACCCCCACAACCCTCCTATATGGGGGGTGAAAAGCACCCACCAAACCCCCTTTTCTCCCATATCAGTGTACAATACACGGGATCAATTTTGCAAAGAATATAACACATACCCAACACTTTTTTCATTGAATCATAGGCCTTCATGCTTGGGCATCTATTGAGATACAATGGGGATCAAAATCCCTTGGCCTTCCTTATTGGAATATTCACCAGTACTGAGAGGGGGGGTGCATCAGTACTGAGCACTTTTTACCATTTTCAATCACGGCTTGTAAAAATTATATTATCAACGATTCCATTCACTTATGATTGCATTTAACATATCATAAACATATAGCCATAAATAGTACCATTCAACAATGCATCACATCATACACAATGCACAAGATATTTTTACATGGAAACCCAAATGGGATAAAACCATATAATTCTTTCTTGTATATCAGAATATTACATTCATAGGAAGTACCAAATTCCAAAATTCTCCAGCACCAACTGGAAGGAGGATCCAGCCCCCTTTTTACATACTCCAACCTGAAGGAATCTACAACTCCCCAAATTATCCAACTCAAACTGGAAGGAGGCTCCAACCCCCTAGTTTTATGAGAACCAACTCAAAGGAATCTACAACTCCTTGTATTCTCTAGCACCAACTGAAAGGAGACTCCAACCTCCTAGTTTACAAGATCCAACCTGAAGGAAGCTACGACTCCCTAAATTCTCCAGCACCAACTGGAAGGAGGCTCCAACCCCCTTTCCTTTCCCCTTCCTACCTCCTTGAAATATAAATGGAGACTCAACCTGTCATTACCACTGTCACTGTCATTGTTACTGATAATCAACTTGTCACTAATAATCAACCTGTCATTGAAAATCAACCTGTCACCGATAATCAATCTGTCACTGACAATCAACCTATCACTAATAATCAACCTGTCACTGATAATGATACATCATCATCATAAAAAACAAATCGATTCGCATAAACCATATGCCAATATTACCAAGCACATGTCTCAAAACATATGCCCATCATCACCAAGATAGGCATCCAAACCATGTGCCAAGATATACCTCAAGCATGTGCCATAACCTCCATAAACTATGTACCAAGGATATGCCTCAAACATATGACATATCATTCATGATATTCCTCAACCATGTACTAAAATATGTTCCTCAAACATATGCCATATCATTCATGATATTCCTTAACCATGTACCAAAAAATGTTCCTCAAACATATGCCATATCACTCATGATATGCCTCAACCATGTACCAAAATATCTCTCAAGTATGTACCAAAATCTCTAAGATGTGCATCAAGCATAACCCATTATATCCAAAATATCACCAACATATATCTCTAGCCATGTGCCAAAGTCCCTCTAAGATATCCCTCAAGGAATATACCATAACATCAATATGCAAACCTCAAGACATATAGAAAACCATACCTTGTATCATGTAAACAACCTAGTGCATAAGATCACAGACCAACAGACCTTCTTCAACTTCAGCATCAACAAGATAGCATCTTCATTAAGATTTTTTAACTTCATCAAGACACAAATCTGTGATTCATCCACTTTCAACCCACGAACATCCGCACTTTGCCTCACTATGACCTGCGTACATATGTGCCTTGCTCCACTGCAACCAACGGATAACCTCAGAAATTCATGCCTTGCTCCACTGCAACCCATAGATAACCTAAAAAAACTCTTTTCTCTCCTTTACCTCCTTTCTCCTAGGCCATATTTGCTTTGTTGAGATCACCAATCCTCCTAGCACAATTGCAGACCCACTTATGCTAGCTCCATACCATAAACACGCACTTTCTTGAATGAACAAATGAGAGGTTCTTGATGTGTATTTATACTTTTCCAACTACCTCCTTTATTTGACTTTAGGGTTGACCTGTAACCTTTTCATGCAACAACTTTTTCTCATTTAATTAATTTTGGGGTCGACTTGTAACTTCTCATCCATACTTCAGGGCTTCATCTTTAAGAGGGCATAACTTCTCAACCATGAGGAACCAAGTGGCATACCACCTACTGTTGGAAACGACATGACGAGGACTATCCATATGAGAGGGTTTTGCTTGCATTTGTAATGTCCTTCATCCTCTTTTTCCTCAAACACCTTCGGGCTTCATGACCACACTTTTGGAGCTTCTTGTAGACTTCTTCAAAGAGTCTTCCCGTGAGGGCCATGATTAAAGCTATGCCATAAGGGGACAAATTTGGAGACTTCTTTGAATACACCCATTACTTCTAGAGGCTTATAGACTTCTTCTAGAGTTGACATCACCCATTAATTATAGGGGATTTTGGGGCTTATGGACTTCTTCTAGGGTTGACATTAATGACAACCAACTTTCCAACATTCATTTCCTATCCCTTGGCCATCATAGCCCATTTTCCTCATGAGCTTGAATCGATGCCTCTAGTGTGATTTTCAAAGTCATTGAGGGTCACGTGAGGAAGGGTATATGAAGGTGTATTTACCATGCTTAACTCCATTATGATGCTAGCTTCCATACTGGAAATGGAAAGGGATTACTTAGTCTCTTGGAAAACTACTTGTAGTTTCTTTAAGGCGTCTTCCTTCATGTAGCGTCCCCCACCCCTAAACGCAACAATTTTAAAATTTTCTGATACCATTAAAATTAATGCAATGAAGAAAAATAAAACTATTATGTGTCTAATAGAATTATAAATACATCAATTCAATCCCATTAAACATTCACATAGTAACATATAATTTTCTCAGTATAGAGTTTATGCACAACAATAAAATCCCATAAATAAAAACATAAAAAAAAGATAAAACACTTATTTGTTTATCAACAGGTGTGCAACCAGCTATAGAGGATGGGCGTTCCTCCCAACCATAGATTTTCTACACCAAATATTAGCAACAAATCACCCCTAAGTTGGGGCTATGAATCCACAAGAGAAGTTGTCTCTATTGTCCATTCACAACCCAACAAACCCACACCAAGCTAATTTCGCTTATAGTTATTTGAATCCACGAGCTCTCTTCCCCTCAACCTACACAACCCAAGGAATGGGATCCCCCTTCACTGCACATAGCCCCTCAGGACTTCCCACTTCCCTCTAGGGCTCCAGCACAAGTTGTCTAGAAATATATCTTGTTGGGGACTCCAGGGATGTCACCTACAACAAGAAAAGTTCACAACAGTAAGATCGATGTTTTAGGGTAATATCTCACAAAGAAACTCACTCTATAGGCCTAACAACATGTTTTTTCATGAATTTACATATAAAACAAGATGCTACACATTCCCACTATGGTTGCCTTCAAACTCCAACACTCTACTCTCCCTTGTTGTCCCCAAAAACCGCATGTAAAAAAACTCCTCTCTTTTCTCATATGAATTTACTTTCCCCCCAAGCGAATTGACTCTCACTCTCCCCAATTTTGATTGTACTTCAGCCCCATGCTCTCAATAACTATGGGATGTGATTTCTCACACCAACCTTTTACATGTATTTTTGAGTCACCAAATTACCATTTTTTTTATCATCGTTTAACAACCTTTCTCTTGACTTTTAATCCTTTTTTGCTTCCCATAACCTTGTATAAGTCCATTTTCATGCTTTATGTGAGATTAGGTTCAAGATATTTTTCAATGCTTTTATTTTGGTATTTAACTGAATTTATGATTAAATCTTGGAAAAATAACATGGTTTCACTTATCTTTGAAAGTTGGGTTAGTTTGGTGATGATTATAGGTACATTTGGAGTTTGTAAAAATGCTTTTTTTTACCACCTAACTCCAAATTCGAATTTCTTCTTCAACCATTGAAGATTTGATGAGGATTTGGGATGATCATTCAAACATCTTGGATAAAGAAGAGTATTGAAGACTTGCATAATATTTGTTATCACATATCTTAGATATTTTAGAGATATCTTTGATTTTCTAATCTTTAGCAAAACGTTGTAACCACATGAGAGATTTGTGGATCTGAATTAATTAGTATTTATCTTAGTTTCAAAGGAAGTTTATATATAAGTAAAAGTGTCTTGTCCATTCCAAAGGACAGGACTCTTGGAGGAAATGTCCAGATTATGATGGAATAGAATAAATCCTTTTGATATTTCTCTTCATATAGATTGTCATTATTTAGTTATATAAATAGCATGCTTTGATTTAGTTTAAGATGTTATCGAGTTTTCTACCTTGTTCTTTGGAGAATTGAGCTCACTCCAAATAGATCACAATGGTCTTTTACTTCATTTTATAGGTCTTTATTTAATTCTACTATTTGATTTCATGAACAATCTTCTCCTTTTGCAGATTAGTTTTATTTTAAGCAATGATTCATGGAAACAAGATGTGACGAATTCATACATGATCGACCTTTCAAGTACATGATCATTGCCATGGATGATTAAGTTTACTTTTGATTGATGAAGTGTGTTGTATTTCATTTCCATAGTTAGTTTCATTGAATTATATTATGAAATATACAAAATGGAGTATTGTTGTATAAGGTTCAGATCTCGAAGATTGAATACTTAACTACAACTTGATTTACAACACTCATGGATATAGTAAGGTATAATTCAATGATGAATTTATCTTTTATTCCATTTATTTCATGCAATTGATTTCATAATTAGGATAAGCATTAAGTATTCTAGATAGATCATACTACAAATAATCTAATTCTGCACATATTGTTTTTTCATTTCACAAGTTTACAAACTCCAGGATTGATAATTAAATGTAACAAGATTTAGACATATAGATCAAATGACATGTATTCAGTGCTTGGGCTCTCATACACTCAAGGGAAAATTAGAAGGTTCACTCAAAACAATAATTTTAGGAATCGTTTTGGATTTAAGACACGTGAATAAAACCCCCTTAGACCCCTCCTCTCTTATGGAAACTTAGCCCCCATGACTCTATCCATGTCCATCTTCAATCGGAAATACATTTATTTTATTATTTTCGATATACAATTTTTACATATTACATAGTGGTCTTGTGGCCATACATTGTATTTACTTTACATATCACTAATATGTGGATTAAAAATGGGAATGTTACACTTCGCTACCAAATACTGGTATAGCTAAGAAGTAACTTTGGTGAGCCTCTCCTCTTGCCAATTATCTAGCTAAGTGAATTTCTCCCCAAATTGAAAGAGCTTCATCTGCTTCTGTATAATTCATCCCTCATGGTGGTGAAGGAGTCTTGTCATTTGGCGAGTCATTTTTCCAGCTCATCCACTTTTTACCTCCAATATTGAATTTCTTCTTGTATCTGCATGTTGAAGTCTCTCAAATCTTCCAGCTTCTACCTCTTCAAGGATTTTCCCATGGTAGCTACTTCAAGGTCTCTGATGAACCTACTCTAATACCAAGTGATATGTAATTGAGGGATTGAGAATCCACACAATTCACTAATATGGATTCTTAATGAGGAACAAATTGTTTCTCTGGTTAGATTTAAATTCATTTTATCACTTGAAAGTTCCTACACAATGCTTTGTTCTAAAGACTAAGTACCATACTCAAATTTAAACCCAACAATTGTTAATCACCCATTTTGTGCATTCATTTCCTTTATCCCGGTCATTGAAAGGATGCATGGCTCATTGATCTTACCATTTACATCACCACAACCATGACGAATTAAATTACAAATTTTAATAAAATGTTATACCTCTCCACATATCATCATTGGTGACATTCAATGAATCACAATGGTCTAATTAGAGGTAAAACAATCTAGTAATGTGTTGTATAGTCTAGTGAAAATGGACCTCATGCTCTGATGTCCAATAGTAGTGATTTCAACATGTAGATAAAATTATTTTGGGACAGTGATTCCAGAAAATCAAACATAGGCGACTCAACAATTATGGTAGTATATCATGGTAGAGTCGTACATTAAAAATCATCCTAACGTATGCTACAACATAGCATATTTGTTAATGCAATATGGAAAAAATGTGATGGAAACTCCATTGCAACATATTAGTGCATACACTAATCATTATTACAATAATACCAAACAATGTTGAAACTATGGAATGTAAGCTAGAGCCCTCAAGAGAAAATGAGTTGTAGTATAGCATTCAACAATAGGTAATTAAAATTTGAGCTTGGGCATTCAAACTAGTTTACAACACTTAGCCAACAATTTTTTGGTGATAAATACAACGCAACAATACATTAACCCATGGGTGAAATTGCATTGAAATATATACACCATAAATGCACTAATAAAAGCAAGAGCACAACCATAATGCTCAAAATAGACATAGAGATTTACTCTGAGATATTCCTATAAACCTAACTGGGAAGATGTTCTTGAAAACTAGGTTGATTGGGGATTTTATTAAGCAAGAAATTGATTGCAAAATGGTGAACTATACATTGATTTAGTGTATTTTTAATCACTATAAACAATCTTCACTCGTTGTGAAATAGATTCAATGTCCTCTTCTCCTATGATCATCAAGTAGGTTGCTTCTTTGAGCTCTCATCATTGCTACTGCCCTTCTTCATTTCCTCCTCCTTGTTCCATTCACGTATTCATTATAGCCTTCATTTTTAATGTTATACCTTTGGAATGTCAACCATCGCAATGGTTTGTTTCCACTTTTAACTAAAATTTGGACATTTTCTCAACTTTGCCAAAAACTAAAAATAAATAAAAACAATTACATGCTTATTACAAATTTACAAGAGGTTTGGCAAGGATCCAATTTGGATCATAAAGGTACAAGGCCTTTGGAATAGACATTGTGCTTGAGATGTATGACCCTTGAAGAATTAGGCATCTCATCTTCCTGGTTAGCTAGGAAAAAGAAAATGTCTTCATCATTCTCAAAAAATTGCCAAGATTGGTCATTATCTGGCACACAAGGGTGATAGAGAGAAATTATATCATATATAGGCATGTCATTAGAACATTTCCTATTAGGATTAGAAGAAAAAACAACCATTTCTCTCTAAGTTAGTCTAAACGAGAGAAATCATTCAACAAGTTTCTCTATAACCTGAATATACCTTTTGAAAATTTTATTGGTTGGTTTATATCCCCTTTTGACCATATTTATGATCAGTTATGAGTCTCAAAAAACCTACAAATGTTTGCAACCAAATTTTAAATTATTTTTCAAGCCTAGATACCAAGATTCAAACTTAGCAACGTTGTCAATGAATGTAAAGTTTATTCGGTAAAAAATATTGATGAGGTTTACCTAATGAGGAATGCAACATAACCCTGACACCACCACCTTCACAAGAAGAAGAACCATCAAACTACAGATTCCAATTTTTTTCCTAATCAAAATTGGATTGGATAACTATAGGACCTTCTTCTTATTCCATGAAGATAGAATAAGTGTCGAGACAAGTTTCAATATAATCAATATCGGGACAAGGGATACTCTCATTATAGGGGGTGGATCTTAGTTCCCTTAGAATAATCATGTTTTTATGGTGACGGGGAATGATCATATGGGAACTGTTGAGGTTAAGATAACCATTGGTTAAGTGTTTCCATTCACGTACTAAGATCATGGAAAATTTATCTGCCTCCATATCAACCACTAAGAAATTGCAAGTGATTCTGATCTTTGGGTGAGAACACATGACCAAGGTATGGTATTTAATCTTCCCAATGATTGGTCACACTTTATTATTAAAGGTGAGCATGTTCTTGTCTTCACTTATGGAACGAGACCAATTTATTCCATGATTACTTTGGACATGAAATTGGGGCAAGAGAATCCATCAATTAGGCAAGAGTGGGAAATTTTACCCATGATTCAGATGGAGACATAAAACGGAGGATACCTAGATTCAATTTGTTTCATAGTTGTCACATTTACCTCTTTCTAAAAAAGTATTCCAACTTGCCAGCATTGGCGTTAAAAGGTGTTGCTACCCCATTATTTACAGTTGGTAAAATAGGGACAACAAGATCTTTGTTAAGGTTATCATGTTGTTTGGAAGCCCAAAGGAGATTTAGAAAGTTGATGTTTTCTTTAACGGATATTGGGTCATTGGTTTCATTATACTGAGTAACTTGGTGGCATAACAACAATATTCTATGATAGAACAATAGGATTTTGGTGTTGGACAACAAGTATTGGTGGTTTTTCTAAAGCTGAAAATAGGCTAGAATTGTCATTATCCTTACTTTTATTAATTCTAACATTTTATAGACTATAATTTTGCACAAATTTGGATTTGAGATAATTCTAGGTTGCTTGACTTCTGGTCATGGAAGAAAATACATCGTCACACAATTACTCTTCTTCAATGGAATCTACCGTATGAATGAATTTTTTTTTCTTTGGCCCACTCTTTAGCAGCCAAAAATGGATCACAAGTTATTGGGCCATGGGTATCATCATAAAAATTGCACCAATAATGAGGAGAAGAGTCTTCAAGCTTAGCAAAATTGGGTCTTGTCAAAATTTTAAAGGTAGAAGTTACATTGGGCTTAGGATCTATTGTCAACCTATCCTCAAAATAGATCGTTCAGTTGTGTATATCCTTCATCATTTGTAGCATGATGGTGATGTCAACTTTGGGAATAGAATTGTCAAATGGTAGACCTACTCAAATATCTTGCTCTTCAAACTCTAAAAACGTTTGTAAAACTAAACCAAGACAATTTACATTATTTGCTTCCAATCGATGATGATAATTAGGGGGTAACCTATTACAATAATTGAACAAAGCCACTTATCGAGTGGGTTGGATAACTTCAGGAACCTTCTTAAAGAGCTTCATGAACCCAAGGTTAAAATCTTTGATGGTCTCACGTATTTGAAGGATAGGATGTTAAAATTTCTCATATGATTAACATGGTTTTCCATATTGCCAAAGGTGGATGTAAAGCAATAAATTAACTCAAACTAAGTTGAAAATATTTTATTAGGGAGGACAAAGAACTTGGTAGCATCCCTACCTTCCAAATCATTTACAAACTTTATCGTGCATGTTGCATTAATATTGTGACATGCATTAGAGAATGCAGTTGGGTGTTCAGTAAAAATCACCCCATTTCCTAGAATTTAGATATATGATCTTTGAATATTTGAAAAGGATCAATATCCAGTGCAATGTTCAGATGAGATGGCATGTGCCATGGGTGCACCTACATTTACCTCATATTGAAAATGCTTAATATCTTTATCATCTTTTGTGGATTATTCATGACATGTATAGTATTAAACTCATTGAACATACTACCTATAGCAGTAGTCACATAGGTTGAAGCACTATACCTAGAACTCGAATTTCTATGCAAGGTGGAAAAAGTCATATTGACTAAAACCAAGTTGACTCTATGGATATAGTTTTCTACTTCATAATTAGCAATGGACTGGGAGACTAACTTTTAAAAATGGTCAAGAATAATTCTTCTTGATTTACTTTCAAAGAGAGATTTGAACTCAAGAGATTTGTCTTGAATTCTTGAGGATCTTCATGGAGAATTTGACATACACCAAAGGATAAGCTTTCACAAAGTAGGGACTTTCATTCCATAGTATGCTCAAAAGAGATTTATTCATTAATGAAGATCTATGTACAACCAATAATAACCCAAATGGTTCTATCAACTGACTTGGCTTCTTATAAACAAGGTGTTTCCAAGACCATATGTTATCCATGACAATATAAAGTCAAGTAGGATGAAGCCCAAAACAGTGAAAATCCTTTACTAAATCCACACTCAGATCATCTGAAGGGTATCTACTATAAGTGTTATTCATATAAATATTTGCATAGAAATACATACATGAATAAAATAAACATATTTTACCTCAAAAGAGAAGCACCTCTACTTTCACCATAGTGTTGGACCTTAGATTGTAGCTTGTATCCCATTGCTAGTACTGTTAGGTTGTTAAATCACTGGGAGAATGAACATAGATATGATGGAGTAGAAAAACAAATCTATGGTTGCCTGCACTCTCTTTCTCCTCCACTTATCATGTCCTCATCCTCCCTTTTATAGAAGGTTAATTGGGTAGGTGAAATATCACCTCTACCTCTTGATTTTCCTCTAGAAATTAATATCTATAGTGTTTAATTTCAAATTTGGAGAACAAGAATTTTGAAGGGAAATTAGTTCAAAGAAAATAGGCTCCTAAGCTGACTAAAGGTTCATCTCAACTAGTGTGGACTTTCCTTAGGTTTACTGCCATGAAATATTTAATTTTCACCATCATTTATTTCAAAATGAAAATCATAAACACATAAATAATTCATTTGCATCCATCATTCATATATATAAATAACATAAATGTGTGTGTGTGTGTGTGTGTGTGCATATAGATAGATAGGTAGATAGGTAATTTTAAGTTCAGTTATCAAAAATTGTCATTAACTTTCCATCACAATAGGTTCATAATACATAAATAAAAGTTCATCGAACAATGCTACATGATTGTCTAAAACATGCACTATTATTGATCCATCAAGCAAACAGTGTCACTAGGTCTTCATACATTAATTACAATATTCCACATGATGGGGGTTGCTTATGATAAAGGTCCTTATACATTGTTGTATTAATGTAGGCCACATCACCATTATTAATTGGGATCTAGATCCATTTCTAGAGTGCATATAAATATTAAATAGTATGTTGTCCATCAATGGTTGACAAGGCCAAAATACCTTGCTAACCATCCAAACAAACATTGACATCAACATGTAGATATAAAAATCAAGAAACCATAACTAGACCACTATCTCAACCTTCAAACATGCATGTATTAAATGCTTTAGATCAAGCAACAAGGGGAATTTCCTAAGTAGTTGAATTTGTATATAGGGAAATGACCAAGGATGGGCCAAGTAAGAGGTTGAGTGAGAACCTGTTGGCGAGTATTTTTAACCTAACATCTATAAATTCTAGCCAACATTGTTAATTAACCCCATATTTCAAATTGGACAATCTTCACATTGAGCATATTATTTAGACTTCAAATCTTTGGGGGTTGGATGCTAAATGTATTATTCCTCCATAAATTTTATATGGAAGCACAAATAAGACTCTACATATAAACTTATATGGTTTTGCAAGGGACAAGCTACCATAATATGTGCATGTTATAGGTATGAGTTCATTCTCTAATTTTAAACAAATGCACAAACTTCAAATCATCATGCTCAACACACTAGGAATCTCCTAAGATGCATGTAATATCACAATAAAGAGCATATTTCCACCTCCCAAACCTCTTTGCATGCATTATATTTAAAGGGGAAATGAAAACAATTTTACAACGGGAGCTTGAGCACATATAGCTCATCCAAGTGAATGATAGAAATAAGAATACAATGATACTAAAACCTTATATCAAACATTTGCATTATTGTGTATATACAAAAACCAACATCCAAATATATCAATCATGCAATATATGGGCTAGAATGCCTCTTCTAATCCACCAGGTATATGATAAACACCTATAGGAAGGAAACTCAAATTAATTTTTTATGTCAAACTACCTCATAACAAGGCCCAAATCCATCATGTCCTTCACTTTATTGACAATGGAAAAATTCTATTATGATTCATATAACTCAACAACAATAAGCCAGCCATATCGATGCCATATAATGTCTAAGTGAAACTATTTACAAATAGTGAAATCATGCCCAAAACGTCAATGGAATAAGGTTGAAAACATTGTCAGCAAGGTAAACTTGAGGCCAAGGTTGATTTTAATAGGAGAAATGTCAAAAATAGGTATTTTGATTTGTTCATTTACCATCTATAAAAAGACACAAGACAAAGGATTTGACCAACATCTACATCTAAAAAATTAGCAAATGTGGTAAATCAATATACTAGGTTTTGGGAATAACATTTCAAACCCTAGACCATGTCAATTCAAGCCTAATATATGAGTTGAGTGAGGTAAAAATAAAGGGAAAACTTTCATGCAAAGGTAAATACAAATTGGTTCACAATAATGAGGGTGTTTGGCAAGATAAAATGCAGCTCAGAAAAAAACCAAGACACAATCACTCAAGCAACAAACAAACATAGAATAAAAGCATTTAATAATTGTTTTCACAAGTTATGGATTACCACTTTCCCCTTGCTTCTTGAGTTTGAATGCTAGGTCGAATCCATTATTATTTTGTATTCCAAATCGTTCCCTTAGACCATGAACTTATGCCTAAAATCACACTCTTTTCAACTAGTAGTTACCATGAATGAAGGCTCAAAGAAACTTCTTATAAAGCTTGGCTCCCCTTCAGCTTCCAAAGCAAAGGATCCAAGCTTAAACATATAGCTCAAGTCCCACACTACATCCACTACATTCTAGAGTGCTCAAACTCACTGAAATCGATATAGTTGCATGCATGGAGGGTTATATATTAACTTACAAAACTTAGCATTGAAAACCCCTCTCACAGAGTGCATGGCATGAGGTAAACATAACAGTAAAAATGTTGTATGTATCTAGGTCAAAAATACTAGGGTTTTCACACTCTATTATCCACCATTGGGTGCACGAGGATAGTTACGATTCACTCACAATGACACAATACCATATAATCATTGTCATTGAATTCCATTACCAAGGTTTATAGTGTTTCCTTTTCCAAACATGTTGATATATTTAAATAATAAACCTTTTGTGTATATTGTAACCCTTGAGTAAATTGTTTGCAATGGTGATCTCAATTCATAGCTTTTCACATTATACTTAGGTATGAGAATAGACATTGAGACCTAGAATCATTTTATTGGCTTACTAATGATGCTTTGTCTTATTGTGGGTGAGACAAATTGAAATCAACTCAATATAGGATATGAATAGAGTAAAATCCACATAAGTGTCATAAAAACATTAATACCACTGCATTCACATACTTTCAATATCTACTTGTAGAAGCTTGAAATGAGCAAATGAGTAACATGGCCATATATCATCATTATTATGTAAAACCATCATAATGAAAGGATTTATGGTGAACCTATTCTTCACACTTGCAAGTTGATCATCCACATATAATTTCAAATAACACGAGCCATCATAAATCAAAGAAGGATAGAGAAACATAGAACAATGGTCACTAACAACATAATGAAACCAACCATGAAATGACCATTTATCATCGACACAAAGAAAAAACAGTGGGCCAGTAAGTTATAACACATCCATCAATTTAACCTTAGTGCACACTAGGAGAACACCCTATAGTGCCTACTAGTAGATCTAGGCTATTGATGGTGATATTAGTTCTTATTAGGGCCTTAGAGGCGATTAAAATTTTAGATAGGTAGCTTCATTGTGACATTTCACAATCATACTTATGTTGACCATTTTTAGGGTCAACACAACCAACCATTCATCATAGTTGAAGTGAAATAAGGAGGGTTTATTATTTGTATATCAAAAGGTTATATTAGAACATCCTATGAAATAAGATGAAGTCTAGGTGGTATCACTAGGTACATCAAGTACATCTCTAGACTATTGGGTTGGAGCAAGTACTTTGAATGTCTATAATTAACTTGGATGGACGAATATGGTAAAATTGCATACTTAAATTGACTAAAAGGAGAAAGTATATGTATCAAATTGGGAGGAAGTGGTGAATATCCTCCATGGTTAACATGGTTTATATATCAATAAGGAGAAAGATTCCATGTGTTATAAGGTTGGGTAGAGAATTGTTGTATGATTACTTGGATAAACACAAGGAAGTGTATTCATAATACTCATTTGAGTCATATGAGATAGGTTAGACTTGTTTTCAAGGTAGATTTATTTGACACCAAGATGCATGGAACTAGGGAATACAACACTAGAGGAAGCAAAAGAGGACTTGATAGTACAAGAAATAATGGATGACAAAGGAGAGATAAGGGAGGAGAGAGTCTTCACTCAAGAGAGGTAAGGGTTAAGGGGAACTCGCTAGTGGAGTCACCAAAATTTAGCATAGGTGTAGCAATGAGAAACCAATATCTATTGCAAACACCAATAAAAAATAGGAAGGAGATAGTGGAATCACCACTCCCTTTTAGAGAAAATTTGAGAAACTCTAGGAGAGAGGAAGAGAGGAAGAAAAAAAAGGGAGGAAGGCCTCTATACTAATTATGGTTTTAATGTTAATTAGTTCTCTATTGTTGTAGGTTGGTTATCTACTTGAAATAGGGCTTCCAACAAGTAATTAACAGCAAATTAATAAATGAAATCAAACTAACCTATGGTTAATTCCCAAATATCCTTTGTGTAAACCAATTAAACTAAGTGTTGGAAATGAAATAGAAGAGGAAAGGAAAGAACTCACCCAAATGAAAATTAATGTAGTTATTTAAGTTTATTGGATTGAAGATGAGAGTGACAAGCCTATAAGAGAGTGTTCTGCCTCCTTAATGATCATCCACGCATAGCTCTATCCCCCTGCAAAAACGACTTACAATGATATCCAACAAAAAGTGATATAAACACTATATCTATCGCATCTAATGATATAACAATATGTATTGAATGAAAACCCAAGTTCCCTTAGAAGGGTTTGATATCTCCCTTGCCTTGGTCGTGGTGGAACCTCCCTTAATGTTGTAGGGTTGAATCATCTAGGGTATGAGAGGAGTAATCCTTTGAAGATGCCATGGGATGAAATAATCAAAAAAAGGATTTCATATACAACGGATTTATAGAGATCTATTTGAAAGTTGATAATATTGTTTAAAGAATGATAACACATTCTAGCATAGTGAATTATATACCATTGAAAGTGATCAATCTACTAAAATGAGGACTTCACAGCCACCAAAAAGTGTAATCTAGGCGATCTTCAAGCGTGGAAGACTTCATATTCTTCCTTAAACTTACTAGTTGATCCATATGCTAATTGTAGAAAATTTATCAATGTACTCCATAGATTTCATTGTTGTGCCCATTGAAACCTTCAAAAACAATATTATAAATCAACCATAAAGAGATCTTTGAACATATGGACCCAAAGTCTCTTGGGTGACCAAATTACCGTCTGGTCAAGAGCCTATTTAGAGTCTATGGTATCATTTTGTTTCGAGTTGAATATGTTAACTACAAAAACATTCTCAATGTAGTCTCTACAAGTTGGATTGGTGTGCCCTTTGAAACCTTCAACTATAAAGAAATCATGAAGGGATATTTGAATATATGGACCCACATTCTCATCCTTGAACTCATGGATGACTAAATTACTAGATGCTAGGTCAAGAGCCTATTTATAAAGAGAGTTCATTGTAGCATTTTGTTCCTTTTCAACATGAGAAAAATATATTAGATTGAACCTGGATTTCAACACCTTGGATTGATCATATGTAGGAATAATTTTATATTTTGAATCAATGAGATACCCTTCATGAAATCCACCACAAAATTTGAGCCCCCAAAAGTTTGGAAATAATACATGTTCAATTCCAAAAAAAGTCTTAGTAGCAACATTAAAGAGTGAAATTCAACCCAGTTATTTAATCCAGTACCTAAGTCTACTTTGAAACTCACATAATGAGAGTCAAATAAGAAAACAATCTACCCTGCACCACAAACCCCTAGGGTTCCTTGGTAATCCCCATCAAAAATTTGCCACTCTTTCCTGTTATCAATAACTAGGTATGAATAATCCTAAGATATTTTAATTTACTAGGTGTCCATTACCAATATAAGCATATATGATTTGATGGATGACCTGAAATGTGGATATTTGGGTATATTAAAAAATCATTGAGTTTATGGTCAACCAAATAGCCTAAGACATGAAAAATGTAAAGGCTTTATGGTCCTTGAGGTATTTATTCTCCATCCATCTTTTTGTGCACTCCTCTAGAGAGGCACCTTGCCAAAAATTCTAGCCATTTGTTAGAGATAAGACCTCTATCCATGCTTCCTCAATAAAATGGTATTCAACTAGTAAGGGGAGAATAGTCTCCTCTCTACTTTTACATAATATACATCTCCCAAGTCCTTGCATTATTATTCTTTGAATATATTTCCATCTAAAGATCCTATTACATAGATATAGCCACATAAATAAATGAGTCTTTAAGGTTGTGTTCAAATTAAAAATGGATATCCACCACCAAACACTTTGGCCATTGTCTTCCTCTACAAACATAGCTTTATAACCAAGTTTAATGGTGTATGTCCCAAACTATTGTTCTTTAACCAAATCAATAAATCCCCTTCTTCTCTAATCCCAATTAATCTCAACTCCAAACTTTGATCATAGGTATCCCAGTTAATGGCATCTCCCCGAGAATACTAGTCTAACATCACTCTTCCATCATTGATTCCATAGTGAAGTTGTGGTATTATATATTGCATCAGCCAAGGAAAAAATGCCTTAAGCATGAAGTTGAGTTATAACAAGGTCTATTAAGATATGTTGGCTTACACCACCAACCCAAGTATATTCCCCTACTCACACATTAGTCCCATTACCAACCTTCCATGCTAACCAATTACCTATTATATGGAAGGATTGAACCAAGCCTTCCACATCATTGAAGACCTATTAACAAATTTAGTTGGCAACCTAATCCATTCCTCAAAGGATAAAGGGTCTCGATACTTCTAATAAATGACTTGATGCCATGGTGTTGCACTATTAATAAACCTCCAAAGGGTTTTATTCGCAAGGGCCTTCCCAAAAAGAGAGTATTTTTTTAGCCCTTGCCCCCAACCTCTTTAGGCTTTGCAATGTATTTCCACTGAATTATTGTAATTCCCTCTTTCTCCATTTTCCCAATCCAAAGAAGTCAAACCAATTATTTCTTATCTTTTCAATCATTCCAACTGAAATGTATGACATGAAATGTCCATACATGGGGATTTCTTCAAGAGCGTACTTCATTAATCATAGCCTAAAACCTAAACACAGCCATCTAAAACACCAACTAGAGATTCATTTTTTAGTTTTCTCATACAACCAAATCAAGACTCAGAAACCGTAATCATTTAGTTTCAAAATAAAAGAAAGATATTTGAGACCTTTGTTTAACATCATGGTTTGGAAATTTAGGGACAAGAGAAGCATTATTTCTTGAGTCTCAAAGATAACATTAAAAGACATTGACAATTTATGGACATTAATCTCCATAACAGTGTCTTTAAAAGTAAAGGTCCAATATCTCTTTAAAATGTATATCCTTTGTAGGATAGGATTCCCCAAACAACAAAACATCATCCATAAAATTCAAATGAGACAATTGCATAAATCTACATATCGTAATCCCTTTAATGGGTCCAGACCTCTATCTTCTAACATTACTCTATTGAGACCTTCTAACACAATTAAAAACAATAAAGGAGACACATAGGGATGATTTTAAGGATGGAAAATTATTTTAAAATGTAGAGATCTTGGCGAATCTTACTAATCCTTCATATGTCAACTATAAATGTTTGGCTATATTTTTGTAAAAATATTTAAATTTCTAAATATTTTATATAGTTTTTATAAAATTTTGGCGATTTTAAAGGTAAAATAATTTTATCCTATATAATTTGGGCGAATCATTTTTAAAATAGCGAATCTCATTTTTGGAAAAACCATGGAAAATTAGCCCATGAGCGAAATTTAGCCCCTAAAATCATCCATGGAGACACATGACACCCTGTCTAAACCCTATAGTGGGAGAAAAGAATTTTGAGGTGGATCTATTAATTAAAATTGAGAATGACATAGAGCAAAGGCATCACACTATCAAGTTTACCATTGGAAAGAACACACCAATATGCAAAAATATAATATTGAGATATAACAACCTTATGTTTGCATAGGCCTATTGGCCTTAATAGTATGCAAACCTTCTTGGGAAACTCCCATAGCATCATGGATATATCATTTATGCAAAAATCCAAATTTCTCACTAGATATAAATGTGAAGAAATCAATCTTTGGTCTTGTGGTAATTATCTTAGAAATGATGCTATAAATTTTGTTGCATGGAGAGATTGGCTGGAATTCGTCAAAGGAGGTAGGGCCATCCTTTTTATAGATTAAAGAAATGAATGTGGAATTCAATTCCCCCGACACTTTTTCTAAATGTATTGATTCCTCAACTACCTGAAGAAGGTCTTCTTGAATAAATCATAAAAACTTAAACAAAAATCCATTGACAATCCATAAGGGCCCAAGCTCTTTCCCGTGTTAAAGGAATGTAGCATAGATTTTAAATATTTTTTGGATATTTCAACCATGAGATCTTCATTGGCCACATCATCCACAAACTGAGGAAAATAAGATGTGAGATTGATCATTTATGCATTGTTCACTCAAGGGGGGTCTTGATATAAGGCCTTAAAATGATCAACTCTCATATGTGATACGTCATGGAAACACCCAACTTTTCTTCCATCCTCTTTGGACATTTCCTAAATGCTATTGATATTTTTTTTATGCTTATCATAGGCTTGTAAAACTTTAGTGTTTGCATCTTTGTCTCCCAACCATAGAGCCTTGTTCTTCATCCTCCACACTTGTTCCTCCCAATCAAGTAATTTTTTCTTCCCAACTTCAAGTTCCTTAAGTCTTGTGAGGTCATCCCTAGAAAAAAATCTCATTTGATTCAAATAAAAAAGGGCATATATTTCTTATTCAATATCCAACATCTCTTTTCAGGCCATCTTAGATTTCTATTTTACATTTTCCCCATTGACCTTTTTTACCTTATTTAAATTTGTAGCACAATGATACATGGTTGACTCCCCTGAGTCCCTACTGAAATGATCCTAGGATTATTTGACTAAGTTGGCACAATATTCTTCTTCCATCCATTAATAGTTAAATTTGACGGTCCAGGAGGTTTTTCCTAATCCTTCTCAATTTGAAAGAGGATAGAAAGATGGTCAGAAACCCCTCCAAAATATACCCAAAATCTAATTTTGTAAGATTGAGACATAAATTGTTCAGAGACAAGGGATCGATTTAATCTCTTGGAGATTCTATCCTCTCTTTCCACAAATGTCCTCCATGTATGATAAAGGTTAATGGGACCTATATCATAAATCCTAGTGGCTTCAATCTTATGAAAAAAAAAATCAACTAAGGAATACATCTTTGTGACAGAACCCTAGATTTCAACTTGTTTTGTAGTGAAATTTAGGTCTCCACCAATGATTAAATGCCCTTAAATAAAAAAATGATTCCTAAAACTCTCTTATATTGTCATAAGGTCCATAAAAATTGACTAAGGAGAAAGTGATCCTTGACTCCAAAGAAATCAACTATGTCCAGAGCCCCACATCAACAGGAGCAAAATTAAGGAGTTTAACAGAGTTATTCCATCTTGAAAGTACTTGACCTGATCAACTAACATAATCATTGGATTTAAGTTAGCTCTATCCCTTAAGGAAATATGATAGGGCACCCATTTCCTTAACACCATCACAATGGTTTTAGGGCTAGTTTATTTGAGGTATCACTAAGACCCTAAACATTGAAGGATGAAATAATCATTTAGAGATATTGTTTGGGGATTGGCACTGAACAATGGCCCCTTTAATAGTTTTATACTTCCACAATAAACGTTCCCTCTCTTCCTTCTACTGGGAAATGGATAGAAGGGATTTTTTTACTTGGACCATTAGAATTGGGGCTTAAATTTATACCCAAGCCTCCTTCAATATTGTCATCAAGTTGAGTAGTAAAAAATTTGTGGGACCTTAATTGGTATCTCCATGTTAAGCCCTAAATAATGGCTCATTACCCCTTAATTGGGGCATATTACATTAGTAATGTTATTTTATTTCTGTCGGCTTTAGTCCATTAGTTGTAATTATACCTCCTAGTCTCCTATATATACCAAGGAGACATTTTCATTTGGAATCATCTTGTAATTGTACATTTATGTGGGCATAAGGAGGTTGCCCCCTCGACGAGGCTTATTATCTGAATTTATCTCTTTTTCAAGGCGTTGAGTACTTATTCTGAGGTTTTTCTATGCTATATTGATATTTGGTTCTTAACATATGGTATCAGAGGTCAAGGTCTTGGGGTTTCGTTGCTACACCTGAGACACCTTGGGATTTTCGATATAACTTTTTTTCTACAATGTTTCAGAAGGAATTTCTTGGAGGATAGTTAGTAGACAGATCAAGGTACGTTGGGTTAAAATTTCAACTCTTGAGGCCTTATAATTGCGAAGATACAGCCTATGCAAGATAGGGTTCTGGACATCCTGAACTGAGTCATTGCGGAATTTTGGCAATAACATTTTTTCTATAACGTTGTAGACCCTAAACTCCAGAGGATATTAACATAAATTAGTAAGGTATTTTTGGTAAAACTTTCAGCTTTTGGTTCATCTTACGTTTGTAGATACACCATGTGGAAGATAGGGTATCTGACTAGTCTCAAGAATGTGTTCCAGGTAAAACAATCATAACTTCTTCCTAGCGTATCCAAATTGAGTGAGACTAGTTGCATTATATAGTAGACAGTCTGTAGTATTTCTGGTACAAGTTTCATAATTTTATATCAATTATTTTGTGTGGGGCATGCTATACAAGTGACATCTCCCGGAAAGGACAAAAATCAGCAAGTTGTGGGGAAGTTACCGTAAATTCCACTTGGCACATCCAATTTTGATCAAACTTGTGGCATTGCAGAGAAGAAATATTAGAGAACTAAAAAAAATAAAGTTTCATACCCATAAGGGCCGAAACTTTGGAGATACAGCAGAATAAATATTGTCTAGCAGAACCACTTCAAAATCAAGGTTCAAAGGTGATACTTGGCCAACATGCCACCCAAAAAGGGAACTTCTACACCAAATAAGCCTCCAGAAAATCTGATGCAGGAGCATCACCAGCAGCTAGCAAGCGCACGTGGATGTGGAGGATAGTTGGACAAGCGCCAGCACATTTCTTGTTGAAATGTTTTGAAGTTTGAAAGCGCCATATAATTAATGGGATAGTTAATAGAGGCATACTCACATTTATGGAGGAGCATTGTAATCAGACCTTGAGCGTCCCGCTCTCATCTGAAGTAGATAGAGGCATTTATGCATAAGTTAATGTAGGTAGATAGAATTTAATTCTAGATTAGACAGTTTTAGAGCGCAAGAGGGAAACGGGATATAGACACCCTCATTGTATAGTTGTATTATCATTATGAGCATAGAGCATAGAGAAGAGAGCAGAGAGATGTAGTTGAAAATACCCATGTACATAAGTTCTGGATTAATATAAAGAGCTTTGACTCAGATTCATGGTGTTGTGATATTCTCTATGTATGCGTTGTTGAATGTAATTCTCAGGAATGTTTTACTCTTTCTGTCATGCATTTGTTGTTTATGCTATGTGTGTATGATTTCTTGTTAAATGTCTGAAATCTAAGAGAGAGAGAGAGAGAGTAAGGGAAATGAGTTTCAACTGTTTCTCTATCTGAGAAAGAGTTCTTGCAAGGAGTGCAGCTGAATTCTTCGCAAGGAGTGCGTTGAAAAGAGTTCAGAGTTTTATCTTTGAAAGCTCAGAAGGGTTAGCTTTTGCTCTCATTTTCTTAGAAGTGCAGTTAGGCACAAGAGCTGTGAAAAGTGTGTGCATAGGCCGAGTAAAGTCTCAGAGTTTGTGAACCTGAGAGATTGTTGAAGGACTACTGCTGCAGGGAGTGCACACAGTCAAAGGACTTCAATTCTTTGAAGTAATTGAAGGATTTGCCGCAAGGAGTGCATGCAGGAGTCTTCTTTAAGACTCAGAGTTGGGGAAAGCTGAGGAAGGATAGGGTCTTTACAGTTGTCAAAGAAAATACAGGACGTTTAGTGCCTTGAAGTATTGGAAGAAGTCGTAGCGATATCGTTTCATGGGTCGACAAGTTTTGTGAAAGAACACTTGGTTCATTTCGCAGAAATCGTCAAGGAAGAAATTGATGGTTAGAATCCTCCGTGGAGGAGTCACGAAGCATCGAAAGCCGTCAAATCTCACAGAGGAGTAGGGAAGTTATGATCAGGAGAAATCGGAGCCGTTGGATCAACCACGCATTTCGCATCTCGGGGTTTCAGGAGTTGGAAGGTCAAAATCTTCGCATCAATGTTCACGAGGTCGCGAAAGGTGAAGTCCCGAGATAGAGAAAGGATCTGAGCTATCCGATTGGAAGGAAACGTGTTGTGAGATCAACCGTATTGGGGTTTCGCAGGTTGAGGAGAAAAAGGCTTAGCATCTGGACTCGCGAAGTCGTGAAGTCTGAAATTCTGAAAAAGGCGGGAAGTTCCGTGTGGGACCCGCATAGAAGACGTGTCGAAATTTCACCATTTCGGCATATCGGAGGTTAAGGGATCAAGGCTTTCATCCCGAAAGTCTCGAAGCGGTGAGTAGCGAAGTCGCAAAGTAATCTAATCCGTCCATCAGAAGAGGAAAGGTGGCAGAGATCATAGGATCTCGCAAACTCGAGGGTTCGTCCGGTGAGAGCCCAAAATTTGGGTGCTTGAAGTTGCGAGAAGAGAAGCCATGAAGTGCCAAGGTTTCACATAAGAGACATGTGGCAGAATTGTGAGGTGAGCCCTAGAAATAATCAGCGAACACAGGTCACATATTTGGAGGAGTCAACACCCCGTTGACCTCTCGCGTCTCAGGGACTCAGGAGATAAGGCAACAAGAGTTCGAGCCTTCAACTCGTGAAGTCATGAGTAGCGAGAATGAGAGGAGAAAAGTCAAATCTCGCCTCTCGAGGGTTCGGGAAAGAAGGTGCCAAAGGTTAAATATTTGAACTCACGAAAGAGCGAGAGGCAAAAGGCGCTAGTGCTTAGCCTAGCCAGTGGTCGTGCGGGGGAGGTGCTGACGAACAAGAAGCCATAATCATTTCGCGATCTCGGGTATCACGGATTTGGAGGAGGAAGAGTTGGAGTCTCAACTCACGAACTTGCGAGATTGTGAGTTGCTGGAAAGGACCTGTGGATCGATAATTTTGCGGATTAGTGGGAATCAAAAGAGTTGATCCAGCTCAAAGGCATATAGAATGATCCTGTAGCGGACTGTCGACCCGAGGGCCGATAGGGTAGGTGGACTGAGTCATCTGGTATCAGAGCACAGAAAGGTTTCTTTGCTTTCTGTAGCAGGGAAAAGGAAGATTCACCATGCCGCCGAGAAGAAGGGACAAGTAAACGCCCGATCCACCAAAGGATAGGGAGGTGTCAAGAGAAAGAGGTAGACAGGTGTTGAATCTAGAAGTGGAAAGAGATCTGCATGACATTCACGCCAGACTTGTGGATGTGGAAATAAACCAAAGGTGCAGAGCTGATATTGGAGATGTCAGTGAGTCTAAAAGCAAAGATGAAGCTAGACATGGAGAAGAAGAAGTCACAGCAGAAGATGCAGCAAACGAACGCTTGCTTAGAGCTGTTGCAAGAATGAGTGCAAGATCCAAAATGGACATTCCAATTTATGAGGGAAACTTGGATGCTGAAGAGATTCTAGACTGGATTAGAGCTCTGGACACATATTTTGACTGTGAAGATGTCGAAGAAGACAAGAAGGTCAAACATGTTGTCACGAGACTTAAAGGGCATGCAGCATTGTGGTGGGATGAACTGCAAGCTGACAGACGCTGCCAAGGTAAACAGAAAATCAAGATTTGGGATAGGATGATTGCAAAGATGAAAGCGAAATTCATTCCCAGGGATTATCAAATTACTCTGTTTCAAAGGATGCAGAACTTGAGACAGAAGCTGATGACAGTGAAGGAGTACACTGAAGAGTTCTATAGGCTGAACATCAGAGCAGGTCATCGTGAAAGTAATGATAAAAAGGTTGCCAGGTACATGAATGGCATGAGATACAAAATTCAGGATTAGATGAGCATGATGACCATCTGAACAGTGGAATATGCTTATCAAATGTCTCTAAAGGCAGAAGAGAAGCTGAGTCAAAAACAAGGTCAGAGAGGTCGAGGCAGAAGTCAAACCAGGGGCAAATTAGTTGTCCAGGATAAAAATCAGAAGCCTAAGGAAGATTGGAAGAAACCTCAACCTTAGATTGAGAGAGGTGGAAGCTCGCAGAGACGGAAATATGCTAGGCAGAGAAGGCAGTATGTTGATCAGAGAGGAGAGTATGCTGATAACAACATTTTTCCTCGTACTAGAGGTAGAGGAAGAGGAAGAGGTGGAGTGATAGCATGCTTCACGTGTAGAAAAGTCGAACACAAGTCTTATGAATGTCCAAACAAGAAGAAAGATGAAGGAGAGACTCAAATTTCCGAATCACAAAGGCAGAATGTTGAGGCAGAGGATGCTGAAGGTGAAAGATCGTTGATGATGCAAAAATTTGTTTTGACACCAAAAAAGGAGGTGGAGAGTTCAGTCCAAAGAAACAGTCTTTTTCGGACTGCGTGCAAAACCAAGGACAGGAAATGTAAAGTTATTGTAGACAGTGGTAGCATGGATAATCTTGTTTCAACAGAGATGGTAGAAAAGATGGAGCTGGAGACGATTGATCATCCAAGCCCATACAGAGTTTCTTGGTTGCAAAAATGACATCAGGTAAATGTCACTAAGCAATGTTTAGTTGAGTTTAAAATAGGAGGGTATAAAGATGAAATACTCTGTGATGTTATTCCTATGGATGTTTGTCATCTATTGTTTGGTAGACCGTGGAAATATGACAGGAATGTGATTCATGATGGGAGAATGAACACATACACCCTATAGAAGAATGGGAGAACTCACATGTTTCTTCCAATTAAAGATAAGGAGGTGAAACCTAAATTAAGCAACACTGTACTTCTNATGGATGTTTGTCATCTATTGTTTGGTAGACCGTGGAAATATGACAGGAATGTGATTCATGATGGGAGAATGAACACATACACCCTAGAGAAGAATGGGAGAACTCACATGCTGTTGTCGATCAAAGATAAAGAGGTGAAACCTGAAGTAAGTAACACTGTACTTCTCATGAGTGGGAAGGAACTTCTTACAAAGGTTAAGAAGAAGGAGGAACCGCAATTCATTGTGGTCAGGAAACCAAAGATTGTTTTAACCAGTACAAGGGTAAATGATTTACCAGAAGAGGTTCAGGAACTGCTGGAAGAGTTCCCTGACATAATAGTGGACGAACTACCTCGTTCAATGCCACCGATTAGAAATGTGAGTCATCACATTGACCTCATACCAGGAGCTAGTTTTCCAAACAAAGCAACATACAGGTTGATGCCACGAGAGAATGAGGAGGTCAAAATACAAGTCCAGGATTTGTTGGACAAAGGTTTGGTCAGAGAAAGCTTGAGTTCGTGTGTTGTTCCGACAGTGCTCAGTCCGAAGAAAGACGAAGGCTGGAGGATGTGCACTGACTCGAGGGCTATCAACAAAATAACTATCAGGTACAGATTTCCATTGATCTGATGGATTGCTTGAGTGGGGCCAATTTTTTTTCGAAGATTGATTTGAAAAGTGGTTATCACCAAATCCGCATGAGGGAAGGTGACGAATGGAAGACAACCTTCAAGACTAATGAGGGGTTATATGAATGGCTCTTTATGCCGTTTGGTTTAACAAACGTGCCAAGTACTTTCATGAGATTGATGAATGAAGTCCTGAAGGATTTCATCAGAAAATTTGTCATTGTGTACCTTGATGACATACTGATTTTCAGTAAAACAAAGGCAAAGCATCTGAAACATTTGGCTACAGTGATGAAGAGGTTACAGCAAGAGAAGCTGCTGATAAATATGAAGAAGTCCTCATTCATGAAGGCAGAGCTCATTTATTTGGGTTTTGTTATTTCTGTAGATAAGTTGAGGATGGATCCAGATAAGGTGGAGATAATTAAGAATTGGCCATCACCGAAGAATATCTTTGAGGTGAGAAGTTTTCATGGATTGGCTAGTTTCTACCAAAATTTCATCAGGAATTTCAGTGGAATTAGTGCACCGATGATGGACACAGTGAAGAAGAGACACAAATATTTTCATTGGACAGAAGAGGTTGAAAAGAGTTTTAATTTGTTGAAGAGGAAGATCATGGAACAACCAATCCTGGTGTTGCCTGATTTCCAAAATACATTTCAAGTGAAATGCGATGCAAGTGGATTTGCAATAGGGGCAGTCTTGAGTCAAGAAGACAGACTGATAGCATACTTCGGCAAGAAGTTGAATGAAGCGAAAGTAAAATACTCCACGTATGACAAGGAATTCTATGATATTGTTCAGGCATTGAAAAAATGGAGACACTACTTGATTCCTAAAGAGTTTGTCTTGTATAGTGATAATCATGCTTTGCAATTTATGACTCAACAGGAGAAGTTGAATCAAATACATGTTAAATGGGTTGAGTATATGCAAAATTTCACTTTTGTGATTAAACATATTTCTGGTACTGCTAACAAAGTTGTTGATGCTTTGAGCAGGAAATGTTTGCTATTGCAGGAGTTCGGAGTCAAAACATTGGGTTTTGATGATCTCAGGGACATGTACAGAGATGCTCCAGATTTTAAAGAGGCGTATGAAGCAGCTGAGAATCCAATTCTCAGGGATAGAAGCTAGTGGGCAGAATACATGATCCGAGAAGGATTATTGTTGAAGGGTAACCAGCTTTGTATTCCAAAATTATCTATGAGGGAGAATTTGTTGAAGGAGAAACATAGTGGAGGATTGGCTGGACATTTCGGTCATGACAAGACGTTCACAAAGTTGAATGAGTCATATTTTTGGCCAGGAATGCGAGTAGACGTCAAAATATTTGTGGACAGATGCAGAATTTGTCAGCATTCGAAGGGAAAGAGACATAATGTAGGTTCTTATCAACCATTACTCATACCTAACAGGCCATGGGATGCAGTCAGCATGGACTTCATATTGGGGTTGCCAAGAACACAAAGAGGGTTCGACTCAATCTTTGTGGTGGTGGATAGATTTTCCAAAATGGCACATTTCATTCCATGTCAGAAAACCAGTGACGCAACTCACATTGCAAACCTGTTTTTCAAAGAAGTCATTCGACTTCACGGCTTGCCAAGAAGCATAGTTTCAGATCGAGACACTAAGTTTGTAGGATACGTTTGGAGAACCTTATGGAAGAAGCTGGGAAATAACTTGTCGTTTAGTTCAACTTATCATCCTTGGACGGATGGACAGACAGAAGCGATGAACAAAAGTCTGGGAGACTTGCTGAGAACTTTGGTGACAGAACACCATAGCCAGTGGGACAATATATTACCACAGGCGGAATTCTCTTACAATGATTCAATCAATAGGAGCACGGGACAGAGTCCGTTTCAGATTGTCTATGGCATGCAGCTGAGAGGAATTTCTGAGTTGAGGGATTCAGAACAGATTGCGACTAGGAGTGCTAGTGCAGAAGATTTCGCAGAGGTGATGAAGGAGCTTCACAGCCAGGTGAAGGAGCGCTTGCAACATTCGAACCAAGAATATAAACGCAGGGCAGATCAACACAGGAGAGAAATTCAGTTTGAAGTTGGCGATTTTATCCTTGCACATTTGAGAAAGGAAAGGTTGCTGAGAGGAACATATAATAAACTGAAGATGAAGAAAATCGGACCATGTAAGGTCTTGAAGAAATTTGAGGTGAATGCATATGAGATTGAATTACCCGATGGGATCATAATTTCTCCGATATTCAATGTCTCGGATTTGTACCCTTATAAAGTTGAGGAAGCAGAAGCAGGATATGAACAGCCAGAGGTTCAGTGGACAAAACAAATGTCAGTTGCAGAAAATCCGTAGATGGAGTGCATACTGGACAAAAGAATTGGTAAGAGGACCAGGCAAAAAGAATATTTTGAATACTTGGTCAAGTGGAAGGGCCATCCAGTTGAATATGCCAGCTAGGAGAATGAATTCTAAATACAGAAGCATGGACAGACCGTGCGCGAGCTCATGGACAGGAGACCATGAAAATTTTCAAGCGGGGGAGTATGATGCAGGAGCATCGCCAGCAAGTAGCAAGCGCACGTGGATGTGGAGGACAGCTGGACAAGCGCCAGCACATTTCTTGTTGAAATGTTTTGAAGTTTGAAAGTGCCATATAATTAATGGGATAGTTAATAGAGGCGTACTCACATTTATGGAGGAGCATTGTAATCAGACCTTGAGCGTCCTACTCTCGTCTGAAGTAAATAGAGGCACTTATGCATAAGTTAATGTAGGTAGATAGAATTTAATTCTAGATTAGATAGTTTTAGAGCGCAAGAGGGAAACGGGATATAGACACCCTCATTGTATAGTTGTATTATCATTATGAGCATAGGGCATAGAGAATATAGCAGAGAGTTGTAGTTGAAAACACCCATGTACAGAAGTTCTGGATTAATATAAAGATCTTTGACTCAGATTCATGGTGTTGTGATATTCTCTGTGTATGCGTTGTTGAATGTAATGCTCAGGAATGTTTTACTCTTTCTGTCATGCATTTGTTGTTTATGCCATGTGTGTATGATTTCTTGTTAAATGTCTGAAATATGAGAGAGAGAGAGAGAGTAAGGGAAATGAGTTTCAACTGTTTCTCTATCTGAGCAAGAGTTCCTGCAAGGAGTGCAGCTGAATTGTCCGCAAGGAGTGCATTGACAAGAGTTCAGAGTTTTATCTCTGAAAGCTCAGAAGGGTTAGCTTTTTCTCTCGTTTCCTCAGAAGTGAAGTTAGGCATAGGAGCTGTGCAAAGTGTGTTCATAGGCCGAGTAAAGTCTCAGAGTTTGTGAACCTGAGAGATTGTTGAAGGACTACTACTGCAGGGAGTGCACACAGTCAAAGGACTTCAATTCTTTGAAGTAATTGAAGGATTTTCCGCAAGGAGTGCATGCAGGAGTCTTCTTTAAGACTTAGAGTTGGGGAAAGCTAAGGAAGGATAGGGTCTTTGCAGTTGTCAAAGAAAATCTCAAGAAGTTTAATGCCTTGAAGTATTGGAAGAAGGCGCAGCGATATCGTTTCGTGGGTCGACAAGTTTTGTGAAAGAACACTTGGTTCATTTCGCAAAAATTATCAAGGAAGAAACTGACGGTTAGAATCCTCCATGGAGGAGTTATGAAGCAATGGAAGCCGTCAGATCTCACAGAGGAGCATGGAAGTTACGATCGGGAGAAATTGGAGTCGTTGGATCAACCACACATTTCACATCTCGGGGTTTCGGGAGTTGGAAGGAAAAAATCTTTGCATCAATATTCACGACGTCGCGAAAGGCGAAGTCCCGAGATAGCGAAAGGATCTGAGCTGTCCGATTGGAAGGACACGTGTTGTGAGATCAACCGTATTGGGGTTTCGCAGGTTGAGGAGAAAAAGTCTTAGCATCCGGACTCGCGAAGTCGTGAGGTCCGAAATTCCGAAAAAGGTGGGAAGTTCCGTGTGGGACCCGCGTAGAAGACGTGTCAAAATTTTTCCATTTCGGCATATCAGAGGTTAAGGGATGGAGGCTTTCATCCCGAAAGTCTCAAAGTGGTGAGTAGTGAAGTCGCGAAGTAATCTAAGCCATCCATCAGAAGAGGACAAGTGGCAGAGATCAAAGGATCTCACAAACTCGAGGGTTCGTCGGGTGAGAGCCCAAAATTTGGGTGCTTGAAGTTGCGAGAAGAGAAGCCGCGAAGTGCCAAGGTTGCACATAAGAGACATGTGGCAGAATCATGAGGTGGGCCCAGGAAATAATCAATGAACACACGTCACATATTTGGAGGAGTCAACACCCCGTTGACCTCTCGCGTCTCGAGGACTCGGGAGATAAGGGAACAAGAGTTCGAGCCTTCGACTCACGAAGTCGCGAGTAGCGAGAACGAGAGGAGAAAAGTCAAATCTCGCCTCTCAGGGGTTCGGGAAAAAAGGTGCCAAAGGTTAAATCTTAGAACTCACGAAAGAGTGAGAGGCGAAAGGCGCTAGTGCTTAGCCTAGCCAGTGGTCATGCGGGGGAGGTGCTGACGAAGAAGAAGCCATAATCATTTCACGATCTCGAGTATCGTGGATTTGGAGGAGGAAGAGTCGGAGTCTCAACTCGCGAACTTGCGAGATTGCGAGTTGCCAGGAAGGACCTGTGGATCGATAATTTTGTGGATTAGTGGGAATCAAAAGAGTCGATCCAGCTCAAGGGCATATAGAACGATCCTGTAGCGGATGTTCGACCCGAGGGCCAATAGGGTAGGTGGACTGCGTCATCTGGTATCAGAGTACAAAAAGGTTTCTTTGCTTTTTGTAGCAGGGAAAAGGAAGATTCACCATATCGCCGAGAAGAAGGGACAGGTAAACACCTGATCCACCAGAGGATAGGGAGGTGTCAAGAGAAAGAAGTAGACAAGCGCTGAATCTAGAAGTGGAAAGAGATCTGCATGACATTCACGCCAAACTTGTGGATGTGGAAATAAACCAAAGGCGCAGAGCTGATATTGGAGATGTCAGTGAGTCTGAAAGCGAAGATGAAGCTAGACATGGAGAAGAAGAAGTCACAGTAGAAGATGCAGCAAATGAACGCTTGCTTAGAGCTGTTGCAAGAATGAGTGCAAGATCCAAAATGGACATTCCAGTTTATGAGGGAAACTTGGATGCTGAAGAGCTTCTAGATTGGATTAGAGCTCTGGACACATATTTTGACTATGAAGATTTCGAAGAAGACAAGAAGTTCAAACATGTTGTCACGAGACTTAAAGGACATCCAGCATTGTGGTGGGATGAACTGCAAGCTGACAGACGCTGCCAAGGTAAGCAGAAAATCAAGAGTTGGGATAGGATGATTGCAAAGATGAAAGAGAAATTCATTCCCAGGGATTATCAAATTACTCTGTTTCAAAGGATGCAGAACTTGAGACAGAAGCTGATGACAGTGAAGGAGTACACTGAAGAGTTCTATAGGCTGAACATCAGAGCAGGTCATCGTGAAAGTAATGATGAAAAGGTTGCCAGGTACATGAATGGCCTAAGATACGAAATTCAGGATGAGATGAGCATGATGACCATCCGAACAGTGGAATATGCTTATCAAATGGCTCTAAAGGCGGAAGAGAAGCTAAGTCGAAAACAAGGTCAGAGAGGCCAAGGCAGAAGTCAAACCAGGGGAAAATCAGTTGTCTAGGATAAAAATCAGAAGCCTAAGGAAGATTGGAAGAAACCTCAACCTCAGATTGAGAGAGGTGGAAGCTCGCAGAGAAGGCAATATGCTGGGCAGAGAAGGGAGTATGTTGATAAGAGAGGAGAGTATGTTTATAACAACTTTTTTCCTCATACTAGAGGTAGAGGAAGAGGAAGAGGTGGAGTGATAGCATGCTTCACGTGCGGAAATGTCAAACACAAGTCTTATGAATGTCCAGACAAGAAGAAAGACGAAGGAGAGACTCACATTGCCGAAGCACAAAGGTGGAATGTTGAGGCAGAGGATGCTGAAGGTGAAAGATCGTTGATGATGCGAAAATCTCTTTTGACACCAGAAAAGGAGGTGGAGAGTTCAATCCAAAGAAACAATCTTTTTCGGACTATGTGCAAAACCAAGGATAGGAAATGTAAAGTTATTGTAGACAGTGGTAGCATGGATAATCTTGTTTCAACAGAGATGGTAGAAAAGCTGGAGCTGGAGACGATTGATCATCCAAGCCCATACAGAGTTTCATGGTTGAAAAAATGACATCAGGTAAATGTCACTAAGCAATGTTTAGTTGAGTTTAAAATAGGAGGGTATAAAGATGAAATACTCTGTGATGTTATTCCTATGGATGTTTGTCATCTATTG